>PVJH01005093.1:0-116658 GCA_004026705.1 Nesogale talazaci | reverse complement strand
TTCTGTTTTGTGGGCATCACTGCCTCTGGTGGTCATGGGCACTATCCAGCCGCCACTGGATTTGAACCACCAAGCCCGCAGGCTGCAGTTCTGCACTCAACCATTTACGCCACCGGGGCTCAGCCCTTAAAATAATCTTATACATAAAAATAATAATAGTCTTATACAGGCTGAGCCCCGGTGGCATAGTGGTTGAGTGTGGGACTGCGGGCCACTGGCTGAGCGGTTCAAATCCAGCAGCAGCTCTCTAGGGGCAAGGTTAGGTAGCTCCCATGACACCAGGCGGCAGTGATGCCCAAAAAATAATTTTATACAGTCTTATCTTTTTTTTTAGTTATATTTCCTTAGTATAGTTCTTGTATGATTCCATTTTGACGAAATATCCAAGACAGACAAATTCCTTTTCGACAGAAAGCTGAACAACGTGGAGAATGACAGAGACCTGCTGGGGGGTAAGGGGGGGGGTGTCATACTGTCCTGGAGTTAGACTTTGGTAAGAGTGGCACAATGTTGTGAATTTATCAAAAGCCACTGGATTGTAATTTTTAAATGAATACATTTCATAATAAGTGAACTATAGGTGGAGGCATTCATTTAGGTCTACTTTGAAAAAGACAATTTTTGGGGGGTCTGAGAACACGGTGTAATTTGAAGCCATACAATGGTCTACATTGGCATTATGGTACGAAGTGAAAGATTTATTAGAGGATGGATAGCAGCATGCAGCATCACCAGGATCAGAATCACTTGGGATGCTTACTTCAGCAAAGTAAACCTCTGGCCTCGCCCTAAATTGATAGAATCATAACTCTGGATGGCCATGCTCAAGGAATAACAGTAAAAAAAATGTTCTTAGTGGATCCCTATGGACAGTATAAAACAGAATAGAAATCGCTTCATCTGTAAAGATATTCAATAGCACAAATGGTCCTTGATTTTTAAAAAATGTATACAACTGATTGTTGTTAAAGTTTGAGTGTGTGTGTGTGTGTGTGTGTGTGTGTGTGTGTGCGTGCGCACATATTATCATCATATGCTGGAGCATATTCTTTGTAAAATGCTCCAGCAAGTTTTAGAAGTTCACTTCCAAATTTTCAAAGATCTGATTTTATAAAGATCCTGAAAATTAAAGGCAAAAACAATGAAAACTTTAAAAAGAGGTCTTTATCTCACGTCAGCACTGACTTACAAAGAAGTTGACAGAACAGACCCCAGCATAAGTCAGGGCTGACATGTATAAACCCACAGCTGGTCTCACCGAGAAAAACAAGAACAAAAATTCCCACACTGGCAACAGTCATGACTCCACGTAAAGCCAAGTCTACCCACGTGACCTCTGGAATTAAGATACTTTCAGAAAATCAAAAACTGTCAAGTGGATCAATGGAGAATTAAATATGATTTTGGCCACTTCTGCCAAATGATAGCAATATATGTTGAGCTGTTTGTTTTACAAAAGTTAATAAGAAACAGTCATGTGAATTCACGATGATGAAGTAAAATCACTGCAATAAAGATATATGGTGCTTACTTGACTGTTTCCTGTGGACTCGGTACATTTAAGACTTTAGAAGGAAGTGTGCACCATTCATTTTTTTTTTTAACTTGACAACTTAAGATCGCCCAGGAAGATAAAGTGAGTAAACACGCTCATGGAAGAGATTCCTAATCCAAAGTTATTTCCATGACACCCTTTAAAGATCTCTAATATAGGCATAAGTACGCTGGGTGCATCAAATTATATAGTCATGTTAATCTGTTTTCAAACTCTAACACATATCTAAACACAGACATACTAACAGTGATGTTATTGAGTAATTATTTAATTGACAATAATTCAGCTTGCTCTTCTCAAAATTGTAAGGCTTTTCCCCAGCTGACTCAGATTGCTTAAATCTCAAAAACAACTGCTCAGGAAAATTTGCATTGGATTTATCTGTTTCTTTCAGGAGAATTTCCTATCAAGATGAGTCACTGAAAATTATTCTGTTGATGATTTTTTTAAAAAGGAGAAATGTGATTTCACAACATTTATACTTATTTATGTCTAGGAACTATAAGTTTAGAAAAAAAAGACTTTTTGTTTTGTTTCCTTTGTATTATGTTTATAGATAGTTTAAGGGATGGAATAATAGGTAGAGATTTAGCAGTGTGCATGCACATATACACACGAGCATCCTTGTAAGTTTGCTGACATATCTTGATGACATTCTTTTCACACGGACCTATCCTTAAACATTCATGTACACATGACCAAGAAACTCCTCTATCCTCTGGCTTAACAAATTAGAAAGTAGTGCTTGGCATAGAGTCTGAAAAGTTAATCAAAATAAGATATTTGATTTCTCCATGTCAGCATTTTTAAGCCAGTTAATCAAATATATTAATTTACCATCAATGTATAATAATAGCACATAACATGGAAAAAAACAAGAACTTCAACTATAGGGGAATTGATAAAACATGTGGTGGTACATTCATACTGTGGGATTTTATGCATCAATAAAAAATGACAACTTTCTTAAGCATCACAAGTCACGGCCCAAACTACAGACTATTATGTTTAGCAAACTCAGCCAATCTCATGAAATAAGTAATTAGTATCACCGTAGTTATAAAAAAAAACGAAAGAGGAAGAAATGTGCGTTACACATCAATAGACAAGACTTTGATGACTCCGAGGGGCACAAACAGGGTAACCAGTGTCATGCAATGAGATCTAATTATTATAATGGTAGTTATAATAGGTTTTGTTTATTGTACCTTTATAGTCTGGAGGAAATGGTACAATAATTTTACGTATCCTCAGTGCAATAAAATTTAACTGTAAAGGCCGGTTAAAAGTTCTTCCTTTGTAAAATTAGGACCACAAGGGAAAGACACGAAATGTTCCTGGTTTATTTTGGAATAAGATTATTTCTAATAATGTGTATAAGCACCTAAGTAGCTTCTAGTCTATTAGAAACCTTTTAGTTTTAAAGTCACCAGCTATCAAAACAACATCTTGCTGAGAATGGTCATATTTTCCCTCATCATAAAAACTCAAATTTATTTTAAGAAATAAAAGTAAATCCAGGATTCTATTTGCACAAAACCCCACCAATATTGTATTAAAACAATTGAATTTTGCATTTATTGCTATCTAATGGAATATATAAGGGTGAGGTTAAAAAAAAGTATCACTAAAAAACCATGCAAATATATATATATATATATATATATATTAATTATCAAATACTTTTATTAGGGGCTTTTACATCTCTTAACACAATCCATACATTCACGCAATGTGTCAAGCACATTTGCACATACGCTGCCATCATCATTTTCAAAGCATTTTCTTCCCACTTGAGCCCTGATATTAGCTCCCCATTTCTTCCCCCACCCTGCCCTGCCCACACTCACTCACGCACCCTGGATAAGTTAACAGATTATTTTTTTCCTATCTTTCATCATCCTTCATTGCCCCTCATCCACTTTCCGTTGTTCATCTCCCTAGCAGTGGATTATAGGTCGATCCTTGTGATCAATCCCCCCTTTCGCTCCCCACTCTCCCCTAATCCTCCTGGTACCTCTACTCTCCTGGTGGGCCCTATCCTGGATTCCCCCATAAAACTCTTTATTAAACAAAATATTTCTTGACATATCTTCCATCTAAGTCTTACACACTTCTGAAGATGAGGTTTACGTCTCCTCAACGCCTCTAAACAATTTCTGTGCTTTTTTAAATTTACGCCAAAGCAAAACAGTAGTCTGTGTCATCAAATGACAATCTACATTCCTTTTAAATGATCTGTGAGTTTGTTGTGGGGAGAAGTCTGTGGGGTCAGGATCGGGGCTTTAGATTGGATGGGATCAGCTTTCCTGGTGAAATTCTCACGGGGATGGTGGGTGGGGAGTGGTTCGTATGCTCAAAGGCTTAGCATAGGTGCACTGTCTCAGTGGGGAAAAAAATTGCTTGGGGAAACTTTTCTGGCCTTCCCTCATGTACATCGTTTCCATTTTCTTAAAACTTGGTCCTAACAGGTCCCACGATCATCCTGTATCCTTTGAGAACATCTATCCAGATGACCTGTTATAACCTCTAGAGCTGACTTTTCTGATTCTAATTTATAGGGCTCAACAACGTCCCCCCACCCCCACCCCAGCCCCTTCAAGCAGCACTGTGTGGATCGGGCCTTTCTTTCTTTAGAAAGCACGCAAACACAACGAAACGAATCTCTTGTTGAGAGATGTTGTCTGCAGCCATCCACTGATCTCGGAGAGATGTTTTACACGCATGTTGTTTGAAGGGAACCCAGACATGTATAAACTGGAACCCAGTAGCAAGACTTCTTGAACTACTGTTCTATGCTCCTCAGTGAGCACAGGATGGGGGGTCTTCTTTAATGAACAGTTTTTAAACAGATGACAGTACTTTGACGTATCAGATTACTCCTTCTAGGTTCCTCTATCATCACATGCTCTTTTCTTTAATAACACGGTGAAGAGAGCAGTACGAGCGTAAAGGGAAGCTTGTACTCTTTCTAGGCCACTGCCTTCTGAGCCAGGTTAAGGGGCATGGGTTTTTTGGCTTCAGGCAAGCACCAACGGGCTCCTTTGTTCTTATCTATACAGAGGAAAACACATGCTCTGGGAAGAAAGAAGATGGCCTGTTCCCAAGGAAAATTTGGAAAGCTGTTCTCTGCAAATTAATGGATCCTTGTTAAGCACTGTCGAGTCATCTCGACTCATAGAGACTCTGAACAAGAGAACAAAACGCTGCCTGGTCCCATCCCATCCTCCTACTTATGTATGTCTGAACCCATTGTTACAGCCACTGCACCCATTCCAGACTCCCACAATCAGGAAAAGACTTGCCTTTTTAATAAAGTCAATGGAATTATCAAAAGTAATGAAGACAGACTTAAAATTACTGGTTTCGATTCAAGTGACAAAATATGTCTAAATCTAATTGAAGATTCATTCCTCACTTAATGCAGAGCCACTGGACAGACACTTTCAGAGGTCAGTAAACCTAAACCAACGCAGACTCACCCCCATCAAGTCATGACTGACTCACAGCAGCCTTCAAGGGTGCAGTGGAACTGCCCCTGTGGGCTTCTGACACTGTAACTCTGGACGTCTGCCTCCTGTGGGAGCGGCTGCTGACTGCCCACTGCTGCCTCTGTGGTTAGCAGCCCAATCATAAGCCACAGTCCCACCAGGGCTTCTGTCTTCAGAGATCAAAGACATACGGGAACACATCAACCTCCGGGGAGGAAGTAAACTGTCATCGACAAACCTGTGTTGTCAACAACTAAACTGACTGCACCTCCAAGGGACAATTGTCTGCCCCCATTCTCTCTCTCTCCTTGATTATGAATAAAGCACAAATTGAGTTTGGGTTTAGGTAGGGTATTGTCAAATTTGCCTTCTCACAGAGTGTGGTCTCTCAGCAGACTGTCCTACACAAAGTTCAGGTCTAGATTACAAAAAACCCAACTCCTACCACATGAATTAGTAATTCTGAGTCTTAGATAAGTGTAATTAATAACAATCTCAACACCTTAAACAGAAAGAATACGTAGAGTGTTGATCTGACGTTCAGTACAGCATTGCAATGTTAACTCCATTCTGAATGCCTCATGTTACAAACGTACTTTTTTACACCTTGCTGATTGGTTATGTGTGAATGTCTATGTGTGTATGTATGAATGTATGTATGTATGTATGTATTCCTGTTTCTCTCTCTTGTTCCTAGTGTGGCCCTGACAGCTTTCTAGCTGAAAGGGCCTCACCCAATACATTCCTTCCTAAAAGCCCTGGGACAACTAACTTTTCCAAGCACCAAAGAGCACAGCCTGGCTTAACAATCTGCCTGGTGCCTCTAATTGCATTAAGAAGAACTTGCAAGAAAATCAAGAGGAAAAGAAACAGACACTATAACAGACAGCTTTCTTCTCACTACTTGTTAGTCACTCATTTTTAAGTGCTGAGCATTTAGCATTTCCTAGACAACTGGCTCAAATGGATGAGCCTCAACAGAACCTCTTTACAAAGGTTTGGCCCTCATTCCTTCTGAAGCAATCTTCACTAATTGTTTTTAAAAAATAGTGGGGCATGGAGGGGGGGAATGGGACGATGCATTTTTTTATTTAATCAGATTCTTAGATTGTACGAGTACCCTTCTATAAATGAGGATGATATACAGTCATTCATGATAAAGGAAAATTAAAATTGATTCTTAATTCTTAAGAACTCATAAACCAAATCAATGATATTCTCAGAATTGGTGGATACACAATGACGCTGCCGTCGAGTCAGTCCAGCTCACAGCAACCCCTATGAGATGAGATAAAACTGCCCCTGGGAGCTGATGAGCCTGTAACTCTTTATGGGAGTAGAAAGTCCTGTTTTTCTTGCTCAGAGAAACTGGAAGTTTGGAACTACAGACCTTACAATGAGCAATCTAACCCATCACCACTCCAAACCCATTGCCACTGAGTCACTGTGACTTCCATTAACTGGACAGAACATGGCAGAACAACCCCTGCAGGATTCTGAGACTGTAATTCATGAGAAGAGTTGAAAGCCTTGCCTTTCTCCTTTGGAGCAGTTGGTAGTTTCGAACTGTTGACCTTACAATTAGCAGTCCAACATTTAGCCACTCAGAGATTGTGTGGGTTCAGTTCTAGAGCAGTGCAAGAAAGCAAATCACAATAAAGCGAGCCACACAAACTACCTTGGTTTCCTTGTGCCTGTGAACAAGATGCTTCCACACTCTATGGCAGTCTATTAGGGGAGCATTAAGACAAGTGTAAAGTATTTCAAGAATTCTCTTGAAATTCAAGGCTTCAGGGCCACAATGTGAGCATATGCTGTTGGGAAAATGGCACTGTTAAGGCTTGTTGGACACAGGGTCCCCACGAACCTCTGACTTATTAAAATGAACACTTTCTGCCAGACTCGAGAAAGCCATGTGGGATCGCAGGAGTACACCTGTACAGAAGAGTGACTACCGTTTAATACATCAGCACACTTGATAATAATTTACCTGCACATTAATAGGCTGCATTTGAAGCTAAGGTTGATGAAACCCAAGAGAAATAAACTAAACATTAATGGCAAAACTGCTTTTAGGAGTGGGAAAAAGTACTACTGTGCTACAGGGAGGGAAAGGTCTCCGTAAGTACGGCAGTTTTACCTGGGATCCTCTTGTGAGAACCGCCTCTGCGGATCCTCCTTAGTCCAGTGTGCTTGGCCGTCCCCTTGCTCAGGTATATCTTGTGCTTTTTCCTCATCACTCACTGATGCTTTGTTTTTCTCCTGATTACAGGCTTTTGTGATCTCTTTCCCTTCCCCATTCTCATCAATCTTTTCTTCCTTTACCTCTTCCTCCGTGGGAGCTATCTCTTCATGCTGTGCCCCTTCCTTCCCTCCCTCTTCTAGTCCCTTTGGTCTTTGGGAATCAAGACAACGCGGAGGCATGCAAATAAAGTGAAAAGGGGGAGAAGGAAAGGACATGAAGTCAAGACAGACATGCACTGAAAAATTAAATGGAAAGGTAACGAAAAACCATTAACACACGTAAAAAGTACATCTTTTAAACACAGCAAACTTTTTTTTTAGTATGTAGTATAAACAAGATTATACTAATCTTGTTTAGTATAAACAAGATTGAACCATGATTGTTTAATATCCTATTTTCTGTTTAGGACCTTTCACAGGGAAACGGGGAAAGATTATGTTGTCTCCATCACAGGGAATTTTTTAACCCAACAGGGGCAAAAAAGAATTGGCTCCAGTGCTTGTAAATATAGTTCAGGTGAGAAGCTAAAGTGATAGTCATATCAGTTTCGTTGATAAACTTCTGTGAAAAGCTGATAAATTTCTATGGACTTATTTTTTAAAGGCCCAATCTCTTAATATTCTGAATTGTTAAAGAGTATTTAGCAATCAATAAACAAGCAAAACTCCCCCAATATTATTTTCGATCCATCGTCACTGAATGGCCATTTTAACTTTAATTTTAAATTCAGGAAACATGGAGGGGCACCATTCTTTTAAATCTGTACATTAAAAATATAGAGCTAACGCTAGGCTTCAAGTGATCTCGTAAGCCAAACAGTCATCAGCTGCATAGATTCCTTTCTTTCTGTGCAAAACGTTTGCAAGGTACCCCTCAAATGCAATCAAGAGCAGACAGGGGTTCTTACTGCCTAATTGACATCTCTTCACCTTTGGGGAGAAAAGGATTTAAAGGTTATACAAAGGTAAAACGAAGAACCACATACAATCATTCCCGAGGAGCTTCCTGCAAGCGTGCCCACACTCACCTGACTTTCTTGCTTCCTCTGGGCCGCTCTGATTGGACAGACATGTAGCTTGTGCTGCTGAAATGAGAAGCACTACTAGTCCTGGAAACCGCAGATATATCACTTACATCACTGTCCGAAGATTTAGTGGAAACATTATCTGCCCCTCTATGAGGATCCCAGGCTGATCGATACTGTTAACACAGATGGACAAATATGCACAAGTTGTCAGTATGACCACACACAGCGGTTATTAGCGTTCTCCAATTTCAGCACTTTAATTGTCCACTGAGGATACTGCAAAACCCCACTCAGTTGCATATAAATCAAAAGCGAATGGCAATTATCCTAAAAGAAAAATTCAATTTATAGGAAACCCTGGTCTTTAGCAAAGGCAATTAGTACATTTTCGCCACGCCCCAATGAAGGCCATTAAAATAGTTTCAAAACAGCGATGGCCTCTGGAAAGAGCTTTGAGGCAAAATCTGGGAAATAAACATTTAGTTGGCTATTAGGAAGTAGAAAACTTTTGTTTCTGAACAAAATAGGGAGAGCAGTATGAGAAAGGTGCCATTGCAACTGATAAAACCCCATTCTAGCAGCCATCAAAGTTTCTCTTTCGTCCATTAGGCTTCACTGAACACCTGCAGATAATGCAAAATCTAATGATTAAAACACTACCTCTTTTAGGAATGCCAAGAAGAAAAGACAAACAATTCATTTTAAATGGTTGCTGGAGTTTTGATGAACCCTAGAAATACTAGAAAAAAATGTTATTGTTTACAATAGAACAAACCTCCTGTAATTAAAATAATTAAGACAGTTATCTGGCACAGAGTGTCCGAATATTCTGGTAAATTGAAAACCATTATAAATGTTTTAAGTCAATGACCTACTTAAGGTAGAAATGAATGGCCAAGCTACTATCTCATTTTCCACAGAACCAGATAACTTGCTGGGAGTCAGCATGTTAGCATATAAAAAGTTGACTCTGAGATCTAGAACACCTAGGTTGGAGCAAAACTCTGTAAACCTGAGCAAACTGGCATTGGAAAGCTGGTTAACGAAGCAGTGAGACAAATGCCTTCCCTGCAGTGTTACTTTGAAGATTAGAGAGAATACAAGGGAAAAGTATCTGAGCTATAATGCTGAACACCCAATGGATAGACGTGATCAAATGTGGTTATTAATGAGTTAAGATACTAACTTCTGTATTTTCTTTATGTGCATCTCAAACAGAGCACCCCTTTCTAATTAAATTTGCAGTGGAGAATTTTCCCATCATAGACACTGACAAATTTCACAAAGCTTTAAAAAATTATCTTCTATAAGACATTTACTGTAATTTGAATAATCATTATCTATGAAACAGCCTCGCTTAAGTCACCATTAACTGGAAATCTTAGCTAGACATAAAGAAGGTGGCCCAGATGAGTTGAATGACAACAGGATGTGGCAGAAACATTAGATGAGATTCTAGAAATCTGTGCCCCCGGCCCTAGGAAGTTCCAATATCTAACTCTATAAGTCTGAATCAGTTAATACCCTTTTTTCCCTCAAAATAGAATAAAGGATTATTCTTGTTTCCCTAAGGTTTTAATAATCAAACTTAATAAGCTAGAAATCTACATTCAAATTAAGTGAGGTACAATTTTAGTCCACTTTATCTCTAACATTGTTGGATAAAATCTGAATTATCAAAATGAATACAAATAAATTCTTCAAAGAAATTTCTGTCTCTTCCCAGGCAATGTCTGCTTAAACAGTGTGGTTATGTTGGATGACTTTAGAAGGGAAATTACTTAATTTGAGTGGATTTATTTGGAAGAAAATTTAGTTTGTTTCTTTCTTTCTCTGGACTAATCTCATTTTAAAATACCCCAAAGCAATCTACATTAAACAAGAATATCTTCAACCACTGCCTAGAACAGCATTCAATAGGTTTATCTGACATTATCTGTTTTAATTACCTATGACTATATAATTAAAGCCCCAAACTCACTGCCGTTGAGTTTAATTCAATATTGGGCTTCCAAGACTATAAGTGTTCACAAGAGCAAATGGCCCTCTTTCTCCCAAGAAGCAGTGGGTGGGTTTGAACTGTGGGCCTTGCAGCTAACAGTCCAATGGTGAAACCCACAGTGCCAGCAACGCACACACATCAAATGTAAATCTACTGAACTAAATATATTAAAAATGAATTTGACCTCAAATTGAGGCATAGAACAAAGTCTTTTAACTATATATTTTTAGGGAATTTCACTTACGTGAAAAGTCAAAGTCACAGGAAGTTTTTCTAAGTTACGAGGTTATTTCGGAGAGAGGTATGTATTAGAGAGATTGTATTTATAATTACAAAAGGTAATTACAAAAGGGTAGCAGTCTGCTACCACATCTTCTAACATAATTTATAATTGGGTAGAAAAAATTTAGGTGGTCTATATATTTTTCTCTTTACTTTAGTTCATGGGTCTATTATTACACCTACAATCAAATGAAAAACCATCGGTATTTAGTCTGTGGTGCAGTCAAGCCCCAGCAGTTGAGTCAATTCTGATGGACAGCATCCCTACTGAAGCGAGCAGAACTGCTGTTCACACAAGTGAGCAGTCTCTGTGTTGTCCCTCAGAGGGCCGCTGAGGGAGAACAGCTGGGCCTGCACAGCAGCCAATCACTTAAGATAAGGCACCACCAGGCCTCCCTAAGTAGGGCCTCGAAGCAGCGGTTCTCAACCTGTGGGTGGTGATACCTTTCGGGGCCGAACGACCCTTTCACTGGGGGTCGCCCAATTCATAAGAGGAGCAAAATGACAGCGATGAAGAAGCAATGAAAATAAGTTTATGGTGGGGGGCGTCACCACAAATGAACTGGACTAAAGGGTTGTGGGATTAGGAAGGTTCAGAACCACTACCCTAGAGGCATTCACTGTAAGCACTTGCCCTGGAGTGGACTGCATAATATGGATGAATCCTGGTACATGAATTATTAGGCTTGTGATCTTGAGCCAGTTACCATTTCTCTAAATCCCCGTAATTCATCGGTTAAACCGTGGGCTAACAATGACACCCATCTCCTAGGTATGATACAAGGGTTACATATGATAACACACTTAGTACAACAGTGGACACATAACAAGTGTATAATAAATGACAGGTGATGATGATGATGATGATAGGCATTAACTACTGGCTTACTAGCAATTCCAGTAAGATCTTTACCTAAAGAACTATTAGGTTGAAACGCCAGAAATAAATAAAAAGATTGCACTAAACTACTAAAAGAAGCATTTTTTTCTAAACGTATCCAAGGTATTTGTCTAATATATGTACATACACACACACACACACATATATATATATATATTATTGAGCAAAATTAAAATACTAGACCAAATTCTAGTACTGTCTGTGAGCACAATCTCACCTCCCCCATCTGGTCAGGTTCACTCCCACGGTTTTACTGTATGGAGAACAACAGACCCAATGCAGGTGAGAAATAGCTTTATCTCAGTAGAAAATGCACGTGGCTCTTTTTGGCTGAGGCTGAAGATACCTCTTTTCAGTAATCTCTGGGACCTTACTCTGATCTCCGAAACTGCCTTGTACTTGGGTGCGCCATGCCTCCCTGATGGTTTTTATCCAATTTGCCTTGCCATCATCTCTGAATGCTAATAACTTCATTGCTGCTGGGAGCTGTCAAGTCAGTTAGAGCTTATAATGACCCTAGGTACAGCAGCAGAAACAGAGCACTGCTGGGTACCATCTTCGCTGTTGCTGTTACATTGGAGCCCAAGGTCGCAGTCACTGTGTAAATCCATCCCTTTGAGGTCTTTCTCTTTTCCTCGACTTTAGCATCACTTACTTGCATCTCAATAATTAGGATTTGGGATTGCGTGCTTGAACCTTTGTCCTGTAGCCATCATGACTTTTATTCTTTTGCAGTGATTTATAGTTGCACACAGGCTAGCCTAAAACTTCATACTCTCTTTAGTTTTTAAAACACACATGGCTGTGGTGTGCATTGCAGGTATCCTTGACTGAAATCCCCCAGATGATCTACTTAGCGAAGATAAAATTCTAGACATCCAAAATTGAAGAGAAGTGTATTTCCACCCCAATCTAAATACCAACCACAACCATTGCCACTGAGTGAATCATAATAAACCCATGTAGACACATTCCTTGGGGTTTCCTAGATGAAGTCTTTTGGGCAGCAGGCAGCCTCATCTTTTTGCAGTGAATTTCTGTGGTCAATTTGAACCAAGGTTCTTTTAATTCTCAGTGCCCCCAGTGCTCCTCAGATTCCTCAGACCTCCACTTTAGATCTTTTATGAAACTGCCTTTTGTTATAGGTGGCATGTGTAATGCATTTATGTTTCTCATACCCTCCATTGGAATATAAAATCCTGAGGGAAAGGGTAATAGTTTCCTCATTTTATCTCTTAGTATCAAAGAGTAAGAGCCTAAATTTCTCGAAGGTTTAGCCTTCTTAGCTGGTAAAGTAATACCTCCTTTTAAGGTGTTTATGTGAAATGACTAAGGGAAACACATGCAATATAGTTTCAAATATATTCAAAATACCCCCAGGGACCAAATAATATATAATTGCTGCGTAGTCTCATTGGCCAAGGCAGATGTTCACTAAGTCACTGGAAGGAATCATTTATATAAAACAAGGATCGGAAATTAGCAAAAAGTTCAGTTGGACATGCTTCTGGGAAGCACTCAAGGCTTGGGCCAAAATGCTTTTTCCTCCATTGACCTCTGAGCAACTGGGCCTGTCCCCTGGGGAGGCAGCTCAGGCTTCCATCACAAATGAACACATGATACACAGAGGGAGGCATTCAGATAGCGGGAAAAAGAGCAAAAACCTGATTACAACTAAAACTGGAGAAAACACAATTTTCCATTTACATATTCACCATCATTCATGGAAGTCAAATAGGACCTAATACATGGCCAGGTTCTACATTTAAGAGGGTAGTTTTTCTGTGGCGAGGATACACCAAGAGCCTCAGTGGCACAGTGGTTAAGCACTCAGCTGCTACCTGAAAGACTGAAAGTTGGAGCGACATGGCGACATGCTCCTACAAAGAGCACAACTTTGCAAGCTTGCTGGGGCGGTTCTGGTGTAGCCTACAGGGTCACTTCAGTCAAGACTTGATGGCAATGGGCTTTTGGCTCTGGAGACATGATACGTGTGAGAAAGAGGCAGCTGGATTTTTATTATGCCTAAGCAAAGAGCAAGGAATGTGAATAATCTCATTTACTTTAAATAATATGAATAAATAATCCCATTTACTTTAAAATGGTCACCTTATACTAAGTTTTTCACGAATTACCATGCACTTAGTGTAGGGTTGGTGGATAATTATTCCGCAAAGTTGGTGATACTGCACCCTGTGGGGGAGGAGGGGTGCTGAAACAATCCACGGGGCTGAAATAACAGAAACCTGCCATTTTTCCTGCATTATGGGCTCTCTAACTCAAGTCTAACTCATAGCGATCCTGCAGGACAGGACAGAATTGTCCGTATGGGTTTCGGAGACTGTAATTCTTTAGGGAAGTAGGAAGCCTCATCTTCCCCTGCTTGGTGGCTTCAAACGGCTGGCCTCGTGGTCAGCAGCCCCATCTGGAGCCATAGCTACACTAGGCCACCATAGCTCCTCAGACAAGTTTGTTGCCGCGGTGCTCAGGTGGAGGGGTTGGCGCAGTTTTTTGCTTTTGCTTTCTGAAAAGGAGGCTGTAGGTGGCAGATGAACAGTGAGTAATATGCTCATTATTCTCTTTAATGGAACAAAAACAAAGAGGATTCATTGCACAGGACTGCATGATCTTAGGTGAAAAATGTACTCTCACTGCAGATCATTAAAATCTTGGACAGGAGTGGAAATGCTTTTCCCAACAACATCTGAATGCTTTGTACATAATGATTAAGCAGATCACAAGCCAGAAAAACTTACAGGAAATGACTATCCTTCAGGATATTCTAGATCCTGAAGAGTTCTTAAGTGGCCTGGAAAAGTTCATGTTAATGTGCTGCCTTAGTGTCTTACATTAGTGGGAGTAACGGTGTCATCTGCAAAACTCTATGGGGGTTATTATTACTAATTCTAGAACCAGAGGCAAGGGAACAATAAAAAAGGTGAATTTCATATAGGGATTTTTCATTTTTCTGTGTAACTTTCATTTTAAGTTGTTCGGTTAGATTTTGATTCCTGGTTTTTCTTCCTCTCCAGCATCTCAGCAACCAATTGTTTGAACGCTGTACACCAGCTTCTCAGAAATGGAGATGGAAGTGGGACTAGGAGAGGCCCTTGAAATAGTGCTTGTCTTCCCTTTAATAATCTCACTAGAAAACTGTGATTAGTGGGGTCCGACTGTAGTTATAGGGATGGATCGTACTCAACACACCACTGCCACCCAGTCACTGCCAAGCCACAGCCATCCTATGGACGGGTGGAGAGTTGGCCAGACTGTGAGTCTTTGCAGGAGGAGAAAGTGCCAACTTTCTCCCGAGGAACGCCTAGTGGTTTCCAATAGAGCAGCTGTTCTCAACCTGTGGGTCACGACCCCTTTGGGGATCAAACAACCCTTTCACAGGGGTCGCCTGATTCATAACAGTAGAAAAGTGACCGTTGTGAAGTAGCAAAGGAAATAATTTTATGGTTGGGAGGGGGGGGTGGCCACAACACTAGGAACTAGTATGAAAGACTCATGGCAGGAGGCAGGTTGAGAACCACTGCTCTAGAGGCTCTCAGGGTAACAGACTGAGATGTGGCCCCCACACTACCACCACACCCAACTTTAAGGAAGAAAAACCAGTCTTACATCCAGAACTATCCAGAGGGTCATCTATGTTGTCTTCTTCAGAAAGAAGCGCAAAGAGAGATGAAAAGAAAGGACTGCAATTTGAGGTAAACATCATCTTGGAAAGAAAGGGGAGGATGAGGTGCTAGCCGAGTCTCTCAGGCTGAGGGAGTGGGGGGGGGGCACTGTGAACCCCAGGATGAAGGGTCCTGACACATCACAGTGGGCAAAAGCTCATGGGAGCAAGAAGGGGCTCTCCAGGTCCCCAGCCTGCATTTCCTTCATGTCAAAGGTCAAAGACTGGCCCTTTCTCTTCATTAGCACCACAAGTGCAGGCACTCTGCATTTGAGGAGGTCATTCTAGATGTTCTCAGGCAAGGTTCTCAAGAGTGGCTGATCTGAATATTGTGTTGCTTAAAGATAAGTATGCAGAAAGCATTACGTTTACACAAGAGGACAGTATGACGGTGACCTGAACTTGGGAAGAAGGTGTCAAGAACAAGTCACAGACAGGTGGGGGCTTAGTGAAGACTCAGTCTTCCACACAAGAGTGCCTGCAGATATGTTGGAATGGACTCCCAGGTTAGGAGATTTCCAGCAGCTGTCAGGTTGAAGGGGGAAGCAATTTGGGGGAGAGTAGAAGCTGGAGGATTATCATCGTCTGGACAGGAGTTGTGGAATGAAGACAGGACTTTACCACAATTATAAACTCCAAAATATTAAGCAAACTATTTACCAGCATTTGGGGTAGAAGTTAGCTATTCTCCCTGAAGCTCCCAGTTTTCTGAGACCCCTGTGTGTCTCAAAATAAAACTGACTCCCCTGCAGTTTAGATAATGGTTCCCTTCCCATGAAGCCCGTGGGCGGGGTTCAAGAGCCACTGTCAATGGCTCCTAACCAGATAGACCTGCTTATCTACCTCCTGGAGTCTGAAGTCTTATCTTTCTCCCCTCAGTCATGGAGGCCTCCCTAAGACCACTCTCCTTGTCACCATATAGCCTTAAGTCAGCCCCTTCTTGTGATGTGTCCTTACCAGTGACGACAGAGCTCATGTGTCCCCCATAAGGTTATTTACAAGGGGAAAATTAAAGTTCACTCTCTCTCTCCACATGGACCACCCAATTGGCGGAGGTGAGCATGCTACCCTGATGTGAAATATGTCTGTCTCTTATTATTTCTCTCTCTCATGCTCTTTATAACTTTATTATAATAATTAATAATTATCGCTGTATAACTGTGCCTATTGAACCTGTAACGTATTATCAGACACTGACTTCTTCAAATAAGGAGTCAAGAAACTGAAATTTCCCTTGAAGAGTGGAGGCACCGGGTGTTCTCCAGGCATCCTCAGTCTGGTATAGTCATATGCCTCAGGAGAAAATGATTATATAATCACCCACTGACAGAGGCCTTTCTACATAATGCATTTGAATCTGAAACCTCCAGAGATGGCCTTTCGCTGGCAGCAGGGGTGAGCCAGGTCTGGACTTCATCTGCAGAAGATCAAAGTCTTGTCATCCTCCCAGGTTCAGTTTAGATGTCACCTCCATGACGTCTTCCATAAAGTCTTCCAGCAGATGTAATCACTGCCTCCTCTCCTAGCCGTTCCTAAACGACTGCTTCCTGACTATCACATGTATCACAGAGTGAATACCTATGTCTCTCTTTGCCCTTGCTGGATTCTAAATGCCTATAGCCAATGACATCATCCTACTTTAATATTTTTATTGTCTAGATCAGTGGCAGACATGCAACAGGAATGCAATAAAGGTCTGATTTACCAAAACACGTAAGACCGAGGTTCACCACTAAAATCGATAGCAGTGTTAACTGGAAGATAACATATCAACATGAAGCACAATCGCCTATAGATAGCAGCTAACTCAAATTCAAGTCACTTAAATATTGTTTGAGGTGAGCATGGTGAAGGGGGAACCAGTCTCTGTGGACAAATGTCCTAATTTACAGGATTTCCAGGAGCAGTAAATGATTAATACGTTTCTTCTAGCCAGTCTCTAACTCACATCAAACAAGCTTTCCCTGCCAGGACCTGGTAAGAAGGTGGAGGAAAACACTGATAGGATTCACCTGTGACTGATTGCAAACAGGTTTCCCTGGAGGGGCATCTTGCTGTATCTAAAATGAGCCCTCGGAGAAGCAAGCAGAAGCATCTGTACCAGGTGCCAGGAACGTGTGCTCCGGACCTGAGCTCCTCATGCAGTGAACCTCGCGGATCCAGAGGACAGTTTTGATAGCAGAGGAGCGATGATTTTAAATTATATATGTATTGCTTATAATTCAGCAACACTGCGTTGCCTTTGACTCATCATTCAATATACTACATAATCTAATCAGTGGAGAAATATGACTTGGAGTTACTTTTATGGAACCAAATACCATGCTGTGATTTAGCTGTTTGGGGATTATTAATAAATCCTTTGGGCTTTTCTTGTGGGGAGGAAGTTATTCTAACATCTTACAACTATTCCTTTGTGGCAGTAGTTTCTGAATGAGTATGCCAAATTTCCTTTTTGTTTTTAACTAAAAAAACCGAGATTCGTTTACTGATCTAAATGAAGTCCCTGGTATTACAAACAGTCCAGGGGATTGGCTGCTAATCCAAAAGCTAGAAATTCAAGAATGGAGACATCTTGGAAAAAATGATTGGTGATCTTCATCAGATTTACAAAAATTAACTCAAGTCAACTCGCTGTCAGCAGGTTGATTCCAAACCAATAGGAAAGGGTAAAACTGTCCCTGTGGGTTTCAGAGGCAATAAATGTTTATGAGGACAAAAAGCGTCATTTTTTTCCTGTGGAGTGGCCAGTGGGGTTGAACCACTGACCTAGAGGTCAAAAGTCCAACCCGTAACTCACTATGTCATCAGGAGTCCTTTAGAAAAGTTAGCAACTAAAATCTCCACTGAGCACAATTTGACTCTGGCACACATGGGCCCCCACGAGGCACAACGGGCTCAACAATGAAGTGCTTAGATTCCACCCAGGAATCTACTGGGTGGATTTGGGAGTGCTACTACTTTCCAGATGATAACTGGCAGACTCAGGTGGTCCTGCTAAATGCCTTTCCCTCCTCTTTTTGATCGGAATTTAAGCTGCCACTTAACATGCCGTAGCTAGTCGGTGATACTGGCTGTCACAAAACAAATTCTTTTTGTCAACATAATGGGGCAGAGAATGAGAGGGTGAGTGGCTACTTAGGCAGTAGTACCAATCCTGGGCTACTGTTTGGACTCCTTGCTGTGTGTGTACAAAAGAAAAATCCCTTATTGATAACCTTATAGGCTTTGGACCAGCTGACTGCAAATCTGACCACTCTTCCTGGTCTTAACCAGAGGAAAGGTAATGTCTGACCACATGGCAAAAAGGTATATTCCGATGATGAACATCATCATTCAGTGATCTAAATTAGACAATAGAGGCAGTGGGTCATAGCAACCAAAGGGTTTAGAGTTAAAAGATCTGAATATACGTCGATCTCCCACCTCTACTGTGAGCTGCCGATCTTGTAACTCACAGCAGTCCTGCCTGTCACCGGTGGAACTGCTCCAGGTGACTATTTTCAGGGAGAGCAGCTCCCCATGGATTTTCTTCTGGGGCACAGCGAGATGTCTTTCCACTGCCAACTACTGTGGGAGTTGTCCCAAACTTTTGCATCACCTCTCAGTCATGTAATTTTGAGCAAGGCTCTTCAAATGGTTTGTGCCTGTCTCCATCTCCACAGAGTGGCTTCAAAAGCTGCCGTACAGGTTCAGTGTGTGACCACAGTTCTTGATGCAGTCACTATTTATCAAAGATAGTAACTAACCAAATCGGACTGAAGACACGTAAGCAGCTGTGGATCTCACCTCATTTTATTATAGGCAGTCCCCTGGCTACAAACATCTGACCAGTGGGCAGCTCCCACTTGCCCTTTATTGTGGGCTTTGACCCAGGTCGTCCATGGCCAGCCAAACAAAACGGTAACAGACTGGAAGTATTACAATTTTGGTGATTTCTCATGGTAAGCTGTGAAGTAACCAAAATCTGGTAAGAAGAAAACTTGGAGGCCACCAGCCTTTCGGTTAGTATATTAGTATTCTAAGCCAGGCACGTGACTTAAGAATAGTTGAGCAGTCAGAAAATCTTAGTTGTGTTCTCTGGTAGAGAACTGTATTGAACTAGTGGATTTTGACCCAACTATCCAAATAGAGTTTAACTGTAACTTACATTTTTCCTGTTGTGTTTCGTACTCCACATGCTAGCTAGTCATAAAAATGACTACCATCACTGTGCATTTCCTGTGCCACATAATTTCTACCTCATGAAGTTATCACTAGCCAAATGTTCCTTTTCTTCTATGAAATGTATTCCAAAATTAATAAAAAGATATGCTGATTCAATCATTTGTGAAAATCTTTTTAGTAGAGAGTCTGACCCTGAGCAGTCTATTGAATCAATGAATGAAGTGTCATCAGGAATGCAGGAGATAAAAGATAGCAAGTCTAGTTTGAATCAGATTGTACAGATTAGGATGTAAAATTAAATACTTTTATTAGGTAATGGCTAAACTGCCTAAAAGATAGGTGCTAATAGCATAGTGACTTTTAAATGTGGCTTCCTGAATGCCATACAGTTGAGTAGTCCTTTATCGATTATAGTCATCAAAAAGCCCCATTTCAGGATCGTTCCCACAATTTACGAATGGTGGTGGGGGATGGGGACTGTTGGTGTACGGAGAACTACAGGGCAATCTCTCCAAAGTGTTATTTGCCTAAATAGGTAGAATCAAAATTAGAACTCACATGTCCCACTTTTTTCTATTATTCTCCATGTGATTAATTCTACAAAAAATCAATCACATGTCCCATTAGAAAAGTTGCTTTCCAGTCTATGAAATAACTTCCCTGTGACGAAGTATTTATCTTTGATGATGACATCTTGCTTTTATTGCAGACACAAAATAATTAAAATTCACCTACTCCAATAACTTTTCCCCCCAACAGTCTCATCTAACCCGTCTAACTTCCTCTCAGCATGGATGTCCATTCACCAAAACAATCAAAAACAACCAATCACAGCATGTTTGTTATGGCTAAGGCAACTGTGAGAGGCTAAGCACTGGAGAGGGGGTCAGTTCACTGTCCCTCAGACCATCGGAGAGCAGCACATAGTTAAAAACAAAACAAAACAAAACTATGAACAAATTCTCTGAGGGCCCGAGATGAGTCAGGTGCTAAGCAGGAAGCAGTGGCAGTAATAACACCCGGGGGGCCAGATAAATGTCCTTGGCGGGCCGCATACGGCCCGCAGGCTATAGTTTGAGGACCCCTGGCATATAGAGATGACTTGATGGGGTCCTCATCCTCAATCAGTGCATAATTTAATATAAAAGGTAATAAATAAGTAAATATCCTGTCACATATAACAGGCTCATATATGTATTTAATAAGATTAAAAAGTGTCCCGGCTGTTTCACTATAGAGAGGATACTGTATATGTTTTCATAGACCTGTCATTTTATTTATTTCTACATTAAAAAAAAAACAATAATTATGTGGGGGCTTACATTTTTGATCATCAACTCTGTATTCAACAGTTTAAACTATACCTCCAGACCCCAGAGTTTGTCCTTAGAGATGTACTTACTTGATCTTATCACATCATATGCAGCTTGAGTTGAAAAGACATGCTGACCTGCTCATTACATTTCCTTCCTTTTTCATTTCATATATCCACCCTGATTCCATAAAGGACGCTCCTCTCCTTCCTGGGGCTCCTTTAGAGGAGCCTAGCTCTCTGCCGTCCTTGCTACTCAGGCAGCTTCATGAGAACGATGATGATCCCCGACTTTCCCTGTTTCTGGATGTTAAGGGAGACATGCTCCCTCTGTGTGTTCTTAGGCAATGGAGAGGAAGAAATTATGCTCTTGGCAATAGTAGATCTTATTCATAAATGGATCCTTTCAGCAGCAGACAGCTGCAGGCAATTTATTTAAAATGTTTTCTTTGGCCAGCTCTTAGCAACCTTACATTTACTAAATCAACGGTCGGCTAGTTGATTCTGACTCATGGGGACTTTTTGGGGCAGGCTAGCACTGCCCCACCGAGTATCCAGGGCTGTGATCTGTATGGAAGTTGGTGGCCACACCTTTCTCAGACTGCATCACTCACCTTCGGGTGTGCAGCAAAATGCTTTAACCCCTGTGCCACCAGGGTGCCTGGCCTTTAGTAGGAAGGAAGGCATGCCAACTATACTCCTAGTGTTATTACTATTCGATAACATATAAGTTGTTGTCTTACTGCCCCTTTCTATTTCCTGGACTGAGAAATATGGTTCCCTGATAAAAACCAACCCCAACGCCACTGCCCTCAAGCCGATTCCCACACAGAGCACCTTGGCAGAAGAGAGTAGAAATGCCGTATAGGATTTCCAAGATGAAATGTTTATGGAAGAAAACTGTCCTATGCTTTCTGGCAGCTGTGGGGGGTGGAGGGGGTGGTGGTGGGCTTGAACCATTAATGTTTTAGTTAGCCTTCAAGTAGCTTAGTTTACCACTGCTCCCTGGACCCCTCAGTCATATAATAGGAATTAGCAACTTACAAATATGTAAAGAAAAGAGACCCAGGTGTGAAGACTAGCATGAAATTGTATGCATTTAAATATAGTTTCATGGCTAAGAAATGGGCGCTTATGGAAGAACTGGCAAACACGCACAGATCTAATAAGAATTGTAAGACAGCAGGTGGAAAAAATGCACAGCAATAAAAGGAAATCAAGCTTAAGTTCAAACTTGAATAACTAGAATTAGTTACCTTAGATTTCCTATTCCCAGAACAAGCCTAAAAAGTCTCAAGTCAGAAGATCCTTTACTGCTCCACAAATTTGTTAAGGAAAAGAGAAACAAGAAGTTTGACATTTTGAGAAATTAAAGATTACTGACATTATTTTAAATCTCCAAATGTCATTAACATCCTTTCCTATTATATAAGTGATATAGATCACATAGACAAAAGTCTATTTGTCCCCACAAGACAAAGAAGGCTGTCTCCCTTTGCTGACACACAGAGGGAATTTCCTCCTCTGGCTCAGAGCTGTAGGATGGTTTCAAATGCTTTGGACTTAAATATGAAGTAAGATGCTAGGGCATAAAAATAATCTGAGTAAACTGGTACAAATAAGATAATGTAAACCCACCGTTATTTAGGCTTTGAGAACTATAACAGTTCTCTGATAAAAAACTGTTTGCATCTTCTCCACCCCACCCATACCTATTTTTTGTATTATTCTTCAGCTATATTGATTTATCTTTAGTAGATAATTGATGCTCACCAATATACATGTGACCTCCAAGATTTTGGTAGAAGCAAAATCTATCTGTTGGAAGCAAGGATTTTCCCCCTACCCTTCTGTTCTATAACCACCAGCACCAGCACCAGCACCACCACCATCATCATCATCATCATAGTACACCTATCATTTATTGACTGTCCCAGCATGAACCCATCTCTATCCAATGTCCATATAAGTAGACTTAAGTGTGAAAACAATCCTATGAGCCAGGTATTATTATTAGCACCATCTTGCAGAATGAGAAGCAAAGGCACAGGGATGTTATATAACTTGCCCAAGATCACACAGGTAGTTTGCAAAAGAGGGAGAAAATATTGAGAAACAGTATGGTTCTGCTATTGATCATCTTTTATCTTTACTTTATAATATATATTTCACATGGTCACTTAACAGAAATTGAAGAGGGATGAACAAAACCCCCATACCTTTCTACGACTTCAATCATGACTTCAGTAGGTCTACTGGGCCATGTGGCTGCTGGCATGCTTATTCTAATTCAGTGCACATCAACGGCAAGAAATTATGCTGCCAAAGGCTGGAAGCTTTCAAGGCCTACCCCTTTCTTCATGTAAAGCAAATCTACAGAAATATATTCTGGACATGTGTACAAGCGTTTCAGTTCCTTTCAAAGAATTAAATATTACTGAATACTTTGATGAGGAACAGCCATGTTAATCCTGGCTCAAATTTATTTGGATGCTTCATATAATAAAAAAATAGAAACCTATCCTCACAAACATTAATTTAAAAAATGGTAGAAGAGGGGCTGAGCTCCGGTGGCGTAAGTGGTTGAGTGCAGGACTGCTGCCCGCGGGCTTGGCGGTTCAAATCCAGCAGCTCTCAGGAGTAGCGCTGGGTAGCTCCCATGACCACCAGAGGGCAGTGATGCCCCCCCCCCAAAAAAAAAACAAAAACAAAAAATGGTAGAAGATAGAACTTTGGATGGAATCTCTTTCAGAATCAGCCAAGTGTCAATTTTGCGTGGGTCTCGGGTCTTAAGATTGCCACCAATAACCTCTTTCACTTCTAGTGCCATTTTGTATATTGTTGTATATTGTACAGGCAATTTTGTATAGTGTTGCTCTTACTCCGTAGCTAAATAACCCATATTATTTGAATTCCTGGTTGGCTTTCCTTCAAAACCACACTTAAATCAGTATAAAAAATAACCAAAGGGGGATGTAAAAATAATACACAGCAGGTAACTAGTAAAGGTTTGGAGGTTTGTTCGGATGGCGGCCAATCTAGAAGGGGGAGGCCTGGTTCAGGTTCAGGAAGTAATCCAAAGTGTCCAAGACTTGGTAAGAAGGCATCTCTCATATTTCTTCAGCTGCAGAAGATGAGCTAGAGAACACAAAAGCAGCAGTCCACGGGGTGCAGCATACATGCTCAGAGCCTTGAAGGCTAAATTCAGTAATAAATGTTCTAGGGAATGTGAATTATAATTCTTGTTCCCTCTCCCTCCTCAGCTATGTTCTTATACCAGCAGTTCCACTGATTTATAGATGTTTCTCCTGGGATTTTGCTTTAGAACATGAGGCTAAGTGACAGCAGCAGGGTTGTCTGGAAATTAATTGATAATTTTGAAAATGAAACGCATAGCTTTCCATGGGAAAATAGTGTATTTCTGTGTGGGAATTTATGTGCAACTACATGTACTTTCTTTGCTATCTATAAGTGGAAGGTATGATTTTGTAGGGCTTGGAAGAGAAACTCTAAGTGGAGGACCTCGATTTTGGTTCAAAAAGCCTGAGATCTTCTTACTGGGCTGGGCAGTGGTTGATCAAGTCTATCAGGTACATTTTGGAGACCTGAATACCACCACCACCACCACCACCACCACCACCACCAGACTCAGAGTGTTCACGAAGCAGTGGGTTATTTATTCCAAGGAGGGATGTATTACTGTGGGTCATCCTCTCCTATGACACGAAGATATTGCAGACTAGACTGCGTTCCTGCTGATATTACTGCAAAGAGCATTTCCCTGCTCTGTTCACTGGATTTCTCCAGCTAACACTGGCACAATGATGTCTGTCTTACACAGATCCCGGGTTCACTTTGGTGCCTTGAGAACTGATGTGGCTCTTGCAAACAGTTTTACGCTCTGGTCTTGCCTTACAATTTAACTCTGTTGTTACAAGCTACTGGCTACTCAACTTTTAGCATTTTATTTCAATAATGGCTTTAGACTGTAACCTCTTCACTTTGACATCATCTCCAAATGGATGTATCTCTATGTACTGTCTAAGGAACTTGTACATGGCTATTGGATTGACATTTAAAATTTGAATTTTTTAAAACCTAATCTTTGAGTTTTCAGATCCATGCCCATATGCATACTAGTCAATCACTTCATCCAGGGCCAGACACATTCAACATCAACCGTATTAGCATAATTTAATTACAGTCATTTTGTTTGTAACTTTATATCATATTATTTGTATATTACTGTATCAAGGTTCATAATTTTTTCTCCTAAAATCTGAATATTCCTTTTAGGTATCTGTTGCTTGAATAACTGGCTACTATACCTTTGAGACTAAGAGATCATTGGGTTCTATTTATGCTGTTACAAAAATATTTAATTAGTTCTATTAGGAGGGAGGTTCAAAAGTGTGTGGAAAAATTTAATGAAACGATCGCGTCATCTTCCCACAAGCTTTTTGAAACCCTTTGGTATTCTTTTATCAATTATTTTCAGTATTTCATTCAATTCTGGTGCCTATTACTATATCTGTTGTTGCTTCTATAATAATAACTAAATCATTTTTAGGCATTTTACTAGATGCTACACCATTTATAAATAGCATCTTATGTAATCTTCACCATCATCCTATGAAATAGAATAGTCCTATTTAATGATAACCTGAGAAGAGACTAAATTTGCCAGAAGTCACCCAGGGAGATTTCTTTACCGTGGACCAGATTTTCATTGTACTCATACTAACACACTGCTTCCACATTTGATATTTGAACTTTATTTTATTGCTGGCTTTAACACATCAGTAGTCATTCCTAGGTAGCCCCAACCTGTCTCCTTTTGAAATTTCCTTCTGAATTTTCCACTAATTGTGTCTTGAAAGCCATGAGAAAAAATATCCAGTGCTTCTACTGAGAACATTTGCTGAATATTGAGAGAGGGAACAAAAGTCTGATACAATAGATTTAAACACTTGACAATGGCAATCTGTTTGCCAAAATATTTTGTCCTATTTCATCAGAAATATTTTATAATCAGACTACAATTGCAGCAACCTTGAGTTGTATTTGCTATTTATAAGGCGAAATTATGTCTACACTGTGTTATTCACATTTAATGTAAATTAGTTCAATTGGATTGCTTTCCTCTTAGCCTGTCTTCGAGATTGCTGAGTGGGTGTTTAGAGGACATCTGCCCTGGAGGAATGTGCTGGACATGATGTAAGAGCGTTACTCCTCAGGTCAGGAGCACAGTGTGAGTGAAGCAAAGCTCTTTTCCTTTCTTTTATTACAACTCCTCCTAAAACTTTACCTCGGCCTACTAGATTCTGAATTAAAGGGCTCATCATGTGCTTCTAACCTGTACCATTATGTGCTGCTGGATCCCATTTGGAAAACTTGGAGCAATAATGTCATTCTAACTCCTGGAAGGCAAGTAGGAAAAATTGGAAACTATATAAATGTCATATTAGGAGCAACATGTGCTTTTTTAAATGCTCTGTGGGTGCATTATTAATTTTTAAAATGACATTGTTTCCACATGAAAAGTAGCTTTCAGTTCCAATACATTCTGTCAACAAGCTTTACAGCATGGCCTGTTGAAAGGTGATCTACCCTTTTGTGACAAATGGTATAATTTAATGTTGCTTCTGGGATCATTTAAAAATATTAAGTATGGCTAATGTAAGCAATCAACATGAGTTTAAACAAACTTAATCAAATTACTCATATTAATTTTCATATGTAAATGTAGTTGACCATCAATTATAACTAGTTATGTCAATTACCCTTGTATAACTCACAGAAAGGAAGTTGAACTATGGTAAGCTATAATTTATACTGTAATTTAAGTTTAATAAACATATCAGGTTTTCCAGAACAAATGAAAAGTAGAGAAATATGATTTTACAGAAAAAAGTAAAATTTAATCCTAAATTGCTACAAAGAGTAGAACTGATTAATCATCTTTAACCATATACAGTCCTATTTTTAAAAGAATCCAGTTGGCGTAAAAGGGTATAACTGAGCACATAGCTAATTTCTGTTTTGAGGGGAAAAGTGCTTCAACAAGTAATGGTAAAATAGATATTGTGACTGCACATGAGTTTTTCCTGCCCCTATTAAAAATAGGCCCTCTGCGAGTCCTGTGCCGCAAACAGACACGCATGGGCTGCCACATGCAGGCAGCAGGTGCTGTGCAAGGACTTGGGGAGTGGTGGGGCATCAAGTGTGCACCCAGCGCTGGGACTATGCTCTGTTCTTGGTTCACAAATCCATAATATAAACGTAAGTGGGTAACAAAAAATGGTGCTGGAACTGTGGGGTTCAGCAGTTTTGCACAGAAAGCTTTGGGAGATGTTGTTTAGTCGTCCCGAAGTTGGGGCAAAATTGAACTAACAGATGAGCTGGGCGCTTTGGAGGGTGGCAAAGCTACTAGTGAACTCAGGAGATGTCACAGCAGTGATAACGCTCTCCAGAAACTCGGGGACTTGTGAATAAGTCCTGCAGTGCAGAAGGTTGGCTGATCAAGATGAGACTGACTAAAGTTTGACTGAGCGAATGAGGAAAGCAGCACAGGCAAAATGGCTAAAACAGGACCCCAGAATAAACCAGTGGGAAACAACTGATTCCATCTTGGTTGGCTTCCATTAGTGGAGGGTAGGTTTCAATAGCAGTAGCGCTGGGAAGCAAACTGCTGCGTGGAAACTGTATGAATCGAAGAAAGCATCCCTCAACTTTGCAATGATTGCAGATAAACACAAGCCACACCTTGCCCCACAATAGCCTGTGATATTTTCAGGTTAGGATCTAGTTGGAGGATTCAGAATTTATGAAATTACCTGTAGTAGGGACAGTTATCAAATGTACATATCTCGAAAACTACATTCTTTTTAGCATCCTGTTGATAGCCAGACCTGGATTTAGAGTAAAGTATCTGTGCACTTTCCACTGGCAATGGCTGGGAGTGTAATACATACATAGTATTAGCTGAAGAACAGTACTGTTTTAATTTTGCAATATATCTGCCTTTGCTAGTGCTATTTTTATACAGTGAAGTAACAGCCTTGAGGCAAAATAAGGATCCATTCAATGAAATCTTCAACTTCATTGAAAAAAAGAAAAACCTCTGGATTAGTTTCTGTTTTCCTAATATGCTTAAAACCAGATCAACTATAATTAGTACTTTGCATGATTTAGTGGCAGATTTACTTAGCCTGTCTTAGTTTCCTTCTCTGTTAAGTGAATCCCCACCCCAATAAGATCTAATCACACATTAGATCTAAGATATTAAAAGACAGCTCAACAGCTGACTCTATCATGATCTGTCATCAAAAAAAGGAAGTGAACAGTACAAACTGAAGCTAGATTTTGTTCACTAGAGAAAATTGTAAATTGAAAATTGTAAATCTAAGCTATCATTAGCATGGAAATCAGTAGTAATGGTGTCTCCATGTGTGCATGTACACAAGTCTACACATATACACACACAGACGCATGCACACACCATTGGTGGAAGAAGAATCTTCTGTAATTTTTCCTTTTTCCATGAGCCAGGAAGAGCCAAGTGGGGAGAATAGTGATAGATGACCCAGTAAAGACACTGCAGTGGGGCCACACAGGGTTGTGTTTTGCACTCTTAAAAAAATCTGAACCTTAAAGGATTGATTTCATTTTTTAATAACCAACAAAGCACAGAAAAAGTATTTGATATGTAAGAGATGGGACTGGTTGTGAGGGACCATGTAGAAGTGTCAGGTTCTCTATCTCATGGAAAGGAAAAGTTACCCATTCAGATGCTATCATTCACTTTTGGCCCTCCCAGAGAAGTCAAGCCATCATGTATAAGTGGTTTGCTTGGGATCAAAGTCTTATACTTGAGTAGCCATCAACATCACCTGGTGAGACTGGGAAAACCCTTTGCCCTATCCAGTTTTTGAGCTAGTTCAGTGGTTCTCAAGCTGTGGGTCACACCACTTTGGGAGCCAAATGACCCTTTCATGTTACAGTTATGAGGTAGCAATGAAAATAATTTTATGGTTGGGGATTCATCACAACATGAGGAACTATTAAAGGGCTGTAATCTTAGGAAGGTTGAGAACCACTGTTCTAGTTGGTCTGGAGGGGTCTCAATGGATAATAAACCATCTGAGGGTTCCCAGGTAAGACTGTTGCTGCTCCTTGAGAAGATTGAACAAGTGGCTTAGGGAACACTTAGAAAATTATCCTGCTTAGTATTCATCTTTTTCCAAGACTTATCTTTTTCTCAATCTGCAATGATTTATTTCAATGCTATAAAACTTTGGAGATTTAAGCACAATTTACCCAGAATTAAAAGGCTGGGCTTTTAAAAAATTTTTAGACTTAAAGTATAGCATCCCTTTATTCATTTCCTGTAAAAAAAAGTGTCAGGTAGCTATAAAAGAAATATTTGATATCAATTTTAAAGGATAGATTGATTTTTTTTTTATTGTGTGAGCAAATTGTTATCCATAAAACTGATCAAGTAGTTCTTTCTGCCTTTGCTGCCAGCTAGAAAGCTTAGGATCAAAAGATACACCTGTACATCACCTGTATCAGGAGGATAATACCTTTTTTTGGGGGGGGGCGGGGAGGGCAATCACTGCTCTCCGGTGGTGGGAGTAGGAGGCCCAGCCTCACTGCTGGAATTGAACCTCCGTCCCAGTGGGCCACAGTCCCGCATACAACCACTACGCCACCGGGGCTCAGCCCAGGAGGATAATATCTTATGTGGATTTTTTTTAACTCAACTTTCTTCCTGGCCATACCTTGTTTGGTTCGAACCTTACTTTCCCTTGATAGTCATTATTTTTAATTGATAAAATAACTTTAAATATTATATGCAATAAAAAATCATTTTATTGGGGGTTCTTATAGCTATATGCATTTTGACGCATCACCTGCACTCCTGTCCAGTGCACAGTGGGATGGATATAAACAAGCAAACACAAACACACAAGTTGATCTGTGTGCCAGAGAAATGTTGCACAGCAATTTAGTATCTCATTTCATTAGGACTCATGCCTTGGATTCTGGACTTTATAAAATGAATAGCTAATCTACTTCAGCATAACAGATACTACAAAAGGTCAAGGAGCAATTTATCCTTCAGCATTAATAAGAGAAAACCTTCTGTGGGAGGGCATATTAGTTCTGATGTCACACTCAAAAGATTGTACATGAAATGTTATTCTCTGTGAATTTCACTGTACCTTTTAGAAGCTCTCATTATTGTCATTTTACAGAAACAATTCAAGAAGTGTAAAAGCTATTGAGTAAAGCCAGGACTATCTTTGTTTGTCTTGAGATGACCACTCTCTGGCTTCAGATCGGTACTCTTCCACTCAGTGGGCCAGAATTCAGTGATGGGCTAACCTGGGTTCACCATCGCAGGACTCATGTATTTTGGGGAAGGGATTGGTTCAGGAGCAGATGCTTCCCCTGGGCTTTCTTAGTAGGGTTATTCAAAACTGCAACCACCTACTTTACTACTTGTGCAATTCCAGTATACTTAGTTAGGCTTTGTTTAGTCAATATTGACTGTACCAAGGAATGGCATATAATGGGGAGGATCTGGAAATTAAATAGAAAAGAATAAAATAGTCCTCTATGAAAGAATATAAAATCTCAAACTGCAAATCTTCTAACACTGAGATGCCACAAATATTAGATAACTGGAATGACAGAATTAGTAAATCATAGAGCAGATAATAACTAAATACTATTCGTGTCACTTATCTATTTTGTAAATTCAGTCTTAAATAAATGCAGCAAAGTAATTTCATAACTTGGGCCACGAATCAGATCATGAACTTAAACATGCTTGAAAATGAAGATAATGAAGGGCAAGAGCAATGAAGTAATAATACTCTCTTCTTTCCTTGGTAAACCTGATGCCTCAACTTATTAGCCTACAAAAACAGTTCAAAATGAGTCTTATTAAAAGCTTTTTGCGGACTGAGCCCCGGTGGCATAGTGGTTGTGCATGGGACTGCGACCCACTGGGATGGAGGTTCGATTCCAGCTCCATGGAGCAAAGGCTGGGCCTCCTACTCCCACCACTTGAGGGCAGTGATGCCCCCCCCCCAAAAAAAAAACAAAAAAAAAACCAAAACAAAACAAAAAAAGCTTTTTGCAAGCCTGATAATGACCTATGAGGATGTCTTTTGTTTTATAAACCAGTTATAGGCCAGATTCAGTTAAAATACAATAAAGAAATCTAAATGTGGGAACACAGTAAGAACCTAAACCTTTTTGAGGGTGTCAGGGTCTTTATAGTGTCTATATATGTAAATATATATATATATATATATATATATATGAGTACATATTTTTTTCTTCAGGTCATTTATGACTCTCATTTATTTAATCATCTGTATTATATAATGAGGTAGTTTTTGAAAAAGTTTTATATGGCAATTTTTCTTCTAAGAGCTGGAATATAAACACATTATAAATTTTGGCACTTAATATCACAGGGCCATTATCATTATATGTTCATGTGTGACTAATCTGCATTCAGCAGTGTTAAGAGACTCTAATGGCTTTATATGATTAACTGATTTTACAACTTTTAAAAAGAAAATTGTCTTGCCTTCGAATGGTAATCTTGTTCCAGTCTGGGATCTGATCCGGCTACCTGTTTGTATTTGTTAATTTTCATTTGGCGATTTCTCTCCTCTATATCCATAGCACCTATCGAGTAGAAAAAAACCCATAAAATTAATGTTCAGTTCTTATTTCTGAGCCCTACTTACAGGATGTATAAAAGAAGAAATACTAGGTTGATACTTATTACTTTCAATCAAAGACGTATGTACAAATTAAATGTTACAGTCCTGCTAGATTCACTTAAAGTATGCAATTTGGTGAATAAAAGAATGGTTATTCAATATGGAAAATAGTTGTAAACTGAAAATAAATGTGAACAAATTTGAAGAAAACACCAGTAACTCTCCGGTCGATAGAATGCATGTGCTGGTACACACAGGTGTGTCCTGGAGAATAGGAAGGGGCCGACAGCACATACATTTGACAACGGTGAAATGACGTTACAAGATGTTACTTTGGCTTTTAATTCATCAGTTTGATTTAATTGCTGGAAATAAAGCTGTGGAGTATAATTGATTCAAAATACAATTGTAGAAAATTATGAAAAGATTATTACAAAATTAATCCATATATTAAAGCAAGTTGTCCAGCATCTATGTAGATCCTGTTGTCAGGAAGTTTTTAAAACTTGAATTTTCCAGAACTACTGTATTTTTCAGACCATAAGATGCGCCTGACCAAAGACACATCCAGTTTTTAGAGCAGAAAAACAAGAAAAAAATATTCTGAACCATATAGTACCAGGATACTAAAATGTTCTTGGGTACCACACCTTCAGACCATAAGATGCACCCTTGTTCCACCCCACTCTTTTTTTGGGGGGGAGCGGAGTGTGTCTTATGGTCCCAAAAATACAGTAGTTAGTTTGGGGTTTGGATAGTATGCAAAGACAAGAATTTGGAATGATACTCCTGGAAAAACTATGCTTTCAGTAAAGGCACAATGTACTACTGAAGCTAAGTTAGAAAACTGATCACAAAAATGAGAATGCAAGAAGCTGAAGTAGGGATATGGTAAGCATATTAAAAAATAAGATGAGCTGAGCCCCGGTGGCGTAGTGGTTGTGCGCAGGACTGCGGCCCACTGGGACGGAGGTTCAATTCCAGCAGTGGGGCTGGGCCTCCTACTCCCACCACTGGAGAGCAGTGATGCCCCTCCCAAAAATAAATAAATAAGATGAATGTCTTCTATAACATGTGCTGCCTCAACCATAGCAAATATAGATAGCATTAGATTATTTAAACTTTGGTTAGAATTGAATTCAACCAGCAAGTCTTAACAAATACGAAAAAGTGATTTGAAAGTAGATTATGATTTCTATTAAAGAGATTTTATGAGACAATCCCATTTCTCATAAACATATAGAAGGGAAAAACAAAATCTCACTTACATACTACCATTCACAAACTAGGAAAAATAATCCTACCACAGGAGGCCCAAGAGCTATCTACAACAAAATGCTCTCATTTAAATTCTGAAGCACTGTGTGTTCAGGCAGGAACGTAACCATACACATGAATTCCCCATGCTTGAGATGACAGATTTGAAAGTGAAGGTATCTAGACAAAAGTATATCTATGAAAAATTGGTATTTTTATACTCACCTGTAAGAGCAGTGAAAAATGGACCAGGATAATCAAATGTTAGAGTATTTTCTCCTGAGCCATTTTATGTTTTAATTTTTTATTACTACCCTCTGCTCTTCAAAAATTTTATTGCAGATCATTTTTGCTAATAGCAAAAGTTAAATGAAAATCACTAACTTCAGATAAACTTTAAAAAAATGAAAGAAAATGTTTCAAGGAGTACAAAAATCATAGAAGAATTTAGTCAGGATTTTAAAACTCTCAACAGAATATATTACATGATCTCTGTATATAATCCAAATAAAAATAATTCAGCTATGAATAAAGAGAATAATATATTCTTTCTAATAGTGTCATTTTAATAACTAATTAATTAATGAACCCTGTGCCAAGATATTTTACAGATATATTTATATAAAAACAGATAAGTGACTCCATGATACAAATATAAAATGTAATCAATTACAAATGGCCAATAAGTCTATTATAGTACAATTCTGGGTTTGTACCCTCAGTAGAATGGCAAAAACCTTTAAAGATGTGCAGACAGAAAATCAGGCCAACAGAAAGAAAAAGGTAGATGGCAAGTAGATAAGTGGATGTATGAATATAAATGAAGATAAATCAACAAGGTAGAAATCTTTATTAAACAAAAAGATGACAGTGCAAAGTTACTGTTTCATGATGTACCCGCCCCCCCCCCCCCACCAATCTAGGTCTATACACTCAGTCTCGCTAGCTTTTCCACAAAGAATTTGCACTCTGATTTACAAATCAAAAGGGTAGTAGTGTTGGCTCTCTCCAAAGACTCAAATCACGTTCCTTTGAGGTGTTCTTTGAGATTTGGGAACAAAAGGATGCCTGCAGGCTGGATGGCAAGTGGGGAAGGTTTCTCATGAAGTGCTCACAGGGCAGCCCTTACCACCCTGGAAGAATGAGCAGGTGCATTGTCCTAATACGCAGGTGCAGGTGCGCTGCTGTGATAGAAAAATGTCCTCGGTGAATCTTTCCTGGTCCCTCACCCATGCCGTTTCTCATGTTCTTAAACCTTCTTCCTACAAGTCCCGGTGATTATCCTTGTCCTTCTAGAAAATCTATCACGATTAACCCTGTAACTTACTCACTGCTGCCATTGAGGAGATTCTGACTAATAAGGGGTCTACAGAACAGTGGGGAATTGCCCCTGTGGATTTCTGAGGCTGTTAATTCTTTGCTTCTTCTTTCCACCACTAGGAGGCTGGTGGTTTCGAATTGCAAACCTTGCAGCCCAACGTTACCCCACTAGGGCTTTTAACCCTCTAAAGTCCCAAAAAGAACCATTCACCATAACCTTCTGAACTGCCCTTTTCTCTTTGAAAGTAACTGGACTAGTAGATTCCTTGGAAATCTACTGTTTCACTGGTACTTTTGTGTGTAAAATACCCCAAGGACACTCAAAGAAATGGACTACCAAGAAAGCTTGTCTGCAGCCATCTGCTGACCACAGAGACATGTTGAAATACTTTTTTCCCCAATATGCCTACATATGTAAACTAGAACCCTAGATTTTAACTTATACTCATAGACAGACATACTTTTCTAATATCTAGAGTCTTTTCTAGATGTCAACCTGCAGTCAATTAATTTTGATCACCAGATTGGCAACGTGTTATACTGTCAGGGGTTGAAAAACTTTCCCTTTGACTCAGACCCTGAAAACCCTGCAATAAAAAACAATAATTTGATTGTTTACGCCCTATTAACATATTGCTAAAATAGTTTCTGTAAGCACAATTTGGAAAATACTGTCTTACAGATATGATTTAGGAGGAAAGCGTATCTAGGAATCTTTAAGATCCATGTAATGATACTGTTACAGAAGCAGTGGTTTCATTTTGTGATTGGAGTACGTCAAGAAGAGCAGCTGATAGGAAAGAACTCAAAAAAAAAAAAGAAAGAAAATGTTTTGAAAGTGATGGTGGCTGCAAGATTACAATTATGCTTGATCTAACTGAATTGTAGATTGTCATAACATCTGTAAGAGCTCCCAAGAAAATGTATAATAAGAAAAAAAGAAATTACAGGGATGATATGTTCAAAATCAATGCAAATATCAAAGCCTTTTCAAATTGTAAGAAAGTTTGATTGTAAGGCCAATGTGACTATCAGATTTCCTGGATGAACACTTTTCTCAAAATTTTACATAGGATTCTGTTCATTCTTTGGAATGATAATCTGCTACTGTATTCAACTGAAAAACTCAAGTTACCTTATTTAGATGTAACCAAACCAAACAAACAAACAAACTGGTTATCATGACTCACAGTCATCAACCCTGTGAATTTCTGAGACTGAATTCCCCTAACTCTTTAGGGAGGAGGCGGCCTCACCTTCTCCTGTGGAGCTGACTGATGGTCTTGAAGGAGCAGCACAATGCGTAAGCACTATAACACCAGGGCTCATTGTAAATGTAGAGTATTAAATAAATCAAGAAAAAAATGTGAATTCTTATTTCATCACAAACAGTCCAGGTGATGTAAGTTATGTTGGAAATGGTCTCATATTTTTTAGATATATATTCATATCCTCTGGAATCCAATCCATTTTAGCATTTCTACTTGATAAATGCTAATTCTTCCAAAAGTTTTCCCAGGGCTGAGCCCCGGTGGTGTAGTGGTTGAGTGCAGGACTGCAGCCCACTGGGTTGGTGGTTCAAATTCAGCAGCAGCTCTCCAGGAGCTAGGCTGGGCCTCCCACTCCCACCAGAGGGCAGTGATGCCCTCCCCAAAAAAATGTTTTCTCATACTTTCCTTATTATGCATCTTACATTATACAAGACTTTTTTTTTTAACTTTAAAAATTTCAAGGCAGAAAATTAAAAAAGTCAAATGTGGATTTGCTAGAGTTCAAAAATATCTCAAAGACATTTTTTTCATGTTGAAAGATCCTGGTCCAATATTGGTCACTATGTTAAAAACAAAACAACGGGCTTTGTTGATCCTGATTTTACATGTTTTCTAACATCACCCCACATATTCTTTAAGTTACACATTTTGATACAGTCACCAGGAAGCTGACTGAGGATCAGCACGTGAAGAACTGCTGCCCGAGATCCTGGTTGGACTAGCACATACTTTTACTCTTCTTACTCTTAAGCCGCATCTAAGTGCAGAGAGAGCTCTGTCCACACAAAACAAACTTCGAGAACTTGCAATTATAGATATAATGGGAATATCAGATGATTAACCTTATTTAGATCCAGAAATGGAAAGATTGCTATCCCAAATTCTATTTTTTTTGAGAGGATTAGAGGAAGAGTTCAAGTCTTTATTAATGTGTCTAAACGTACATTCTCCACAGATCTTATTAAGGCGTTTGTAGGTGAGGTTTGATCTGTATATAGAGGGAAGAGATATAGGTAGGGACAAAAGAAAATATATTATTTACATAGAAAAACACTCTTTTGGAGATAACTATACCCAAGCCTCAGAAAAGGGAAACAAAAATTGATAGCTATTCTACTGAATTTGTTTAGAATCCTACGTTCTAAGAAAAAGCAATATGGAAAGGCTATATATGTGTGTGCGTGTGTTCAGAAAGAAATTTAAAATGAAGAAAGCTAAAGAATCATTTTAATGCAATCTGTAAATGCTAAATTAATCATTTAGCCATGTACATGTGGAGGGAAATAAGGTAAACGATCCAGATCTATAAGCAGCTACTTTCTCCCTCCGAGGTCACAGTGACAGATGAGAACGTGGTGCTACTTATTTAGTTTCCGGAGGGATTAGGTGGACTACCCAGACACCAACTTACTGGTGCCTTGCAACAGAGGCCCAAGGACAAGGATGATTAAAAATTACATATATGAATGTTTTCGTGAAAATATGTAGGCATGCAGCCGATGCTAAAGACAGAGAATAAATGGAAAGATTTCGATGCCCTGGTGGTGGTGTGCTTAAGTGTTGAGCTGGTAACCTCCAAGTCGGCAGTTCAAAGTCACCAGGCATTTCTCGGAAGAACAATGCAGCTTTCCTCTGCTGTGGAGGGGTACAGTCTGGGAAATGCACAGGCCAGCTCCACCCTGCCCTGACGTGTCGCTGTGGGTCTGCGCTGACGCCAGCGGGAGGAGCGTGCGTGCCACATCAGAGTGGGCGCTATCACTCTCCTCGCACTGATACTGGGAATACATAAAGGTTCGCCTGGTTTCCTTATTTTGAATAATACGCAGTCTATGAACTTACACAAAGACAACATAGAAAAAGAAAACGGCGATTTTTATTTTATGTGAAGAAAAGAAAAATCCATAATTTTCCTTCAAATGTGGGCTTAACATTCTGGGCAGCCAAAATTTTAAGAACTTTGACCTTATTTCTTCATGATCATCTAAGCCATTTTCCAAGAATTTTATACTTTATATCTTCCATACTAGACTGCCATAAACATAATTCCCTACAATATAGGGGATTAAATGGAACAAATAAAAAAAATTAAAGTATGGAAGAATATATTCATAAAATTTTGAATCAGGTACCAAATCACTTTAGGACTAAGACTAGGTCCAACATAAGGATTTATTGGGGTCTGTTTAATGATTAACAACAAAATTAATCTTAACTGTAAAACTGAGATATACTTTTAGCAATATTTATTTAAAATCAATTAACATTGAGGAATTTCTTGGTACAGGCACCACGAAATGATAAATTTAGAATGAAAAGAAATGATTGTCAGTACTAACTTTATTTTGCTTTCAATATGTTTACTTATAAAATGATCTCTTCTTTGTTCTGTGAACTTAGTATCTGCCTAAATGAAACAGATATCATTATATTCAAAATTAAAGTGTTACAACTTAGAAACTATTTGTGCTACCTACTGAGACTGATAGTTGTAGGCTATAGTCTTTTGAGTTGTACTCGAAACCGTAACTATCTTAGATCTTTAGATCACATTACTGTGTCTACCTCATTTCTCTAGTCACTAAAGGCCTTATTTACCCATGAATGTTTCAAGAGGAATGGTAGAGGGAAATGTCCTGGTCTCCTTTCCCTGTAATCAAGAATAACAGTGGAGGCACGGGTGTAAAGGCAGTTGAGCACTTTGAGGGAGGAAGACCGTCGGAGTGATCTAAGGGATCTGAGTGTCTGCTTTTGACACCCAATTTCTCTCCTGTCTCTTCCAGTGGAGGTATGGCAGGTTAGTAATCAGGTTACTAAACGCAAAGTCACTAGTTCAAAACCACCCGTCGCTCTGGGGGAGACCAAGAGGGCTTTCTCCTTGCATGAAGAAGAGTTCCAGCCTCAGAAACCCACAGGGGCGTGCGTGTCTACGCAGTCTGTCCTCTAGGGTCACTGCGTCGGAATCAACTGGGTGGCAGGGGATTTCTGTAGAGATGCTATATTCAGAGGATTTCAGTTTAACAAATTTTTTTGTTCCAACGTTACAAATCATGATTGACTTGGTCTATGGGGCTATGATAAGGGTTTTGTGCATTCAAAAGGCAGTTGATTCTGATTTTGCAAAGACTGTGTTATGTTTGATTACACTTGTGAAAACTAAATTCTCATAAGACTTTAGTATCAGTCTAATGATACTACTTTTAATCTAACTTTAGACTAAAAATATTTATTTTTTGCTTTTGTCCATTTAACAACTTCCATGTAATTTTTAAGTTAACTACTCAGTATTAATTTAATATCATAATAGTATAAACAATTTAGTATTAAATATTTAGTATAATTATGTAGTATTAACTATCAAGAATGTATTTAGCTACTGGAAATTAGCTTTACCTAGGGAGAAATGGGATATTCATAAAATTTTCAGTTATTTCACCATCATCGAAAAGATAAAAAAGGTCCAGGTGACTTGGGACAGGTGATATATTAGATGTTAAATTTGACGGTTTCATGCATGAAGTTGCATAACATTTTAAAAACTGCACTATTTTAATAGGTAAGCTACTTGAGTCTGATTCTTAATTTCACAAGGCCTCAAACTATAAATCATTCTTTTCGCCCTTCTGGGAGTGACTCGGAAAGTGAGTGGTGATTTTATAGGAAACGTGTGCACATGTGTTGCTGTGTGATGAGCTGGTGGGGGGAAAGGCACGACAAAGGAAAGAAGGGAAGAAAGGAGAAGAGAATCAAGAGAGGGGAAGGAAATCAAACAAAGAGGCAGAGAGAGAAACGACTTTGCTGTAAAATCATTAAACTAGAAACTTTGCCCAGGAAAAATATTACAGGAGACTGAATCTAGAAGGATCCTTTAGACTAGCTAAGGAGCACCTGATTCCACTGAAACATTTCTTTTCTGTTGTGGATCCTTTCAAAGAAAATGCAATTTTCTAATAATTTCCTTTTCACTCCTTAGCTACAATTCCTGAACCTGTGAAAACATAAAATCTACTTTAGACAGTAAGTCAAATTATAAAATGAAGTCTTTCAGGGAAGGAATACAGTGGTTATAATTATTACTTCTAATAAATTGAACAAAATGTAATTAAACTTTTGGTAAAAGACATCAATAGAAGCCAAATTCCTTAGGACAGCAAACACTTTCTCTTTGGCGTTACCCACTTTGAAATAGTCTACATTTTCCCTGAAAGTTTAATATCTCCAATAAGAAACATGTCACTGAGGAACTCACATTACTACCCTGTGTGACTGTAGCATTTCTTGTATCCATCTTAAAATTCTTTGTTTAATAATTATCATTAAAGATCATCCTGTTCTACATTTAGAGCCAATTATCTTAGCCATAAAATTTTACATCTAAATTTCAACAGATTTGCATCTAATATTCACAGCACAGGATTATATAAAGGTTAGAAAGGAATACAACACATAAATATAAGTGCCTCTTTCTATTTTTTCCTTTATAAATAGAAACTTAAATGCTTATAATATTAATTTTGACATGAGCGAAAACTAAAAACATTCATCGAATAAAGACTGAGATGAGACCTCTGCAAGGAAATAGATCCAATAAGCTATCTTATTTTAATTAGAAGCATTCAGACTAGAGCACACTCATAAGGCTATAATTAAACAGTTTGTCTAAGTATCCACATGACATTAAAATGGAAGTCGCTATGGCAAATTTTATTTGGTGTTATTTTTGATATTTTGCGATTCCAAAATAGCTGGTGAGACTTTTAGCTTTAAATTAGTAAGAACACCTTATTTGTGAAACTGCTTAAAATCTATACATTTTTATCCAAAATGAAAAAGTATAGCCACCACAAAAATGAATGGAAGGAATGAAAGTGACAAACTCAGTCTTTATACAACCCTGCTCCCTCTCTCTGAGTTGATCGTGGTTCATGGACCCTCCAGGACAGGGTAGAACTGACTGCTCACCTGGGTTGCAGAGACTCTGAATCTGTACCAGAGCAGGCAGCTTTCTCCAACTCTCAGTGAGTTCTGACCTGGTGGTTAGCAGTCCACTAAGTTGTCACTTACTAAGCCACCAACGTAAACATGAAACCCTCACAGAATACTGTCTCTGAAATCAATTCTTCTAATACATTATAAATTATAATTATTCTTATTAATTATTTATACTGACCTCTTCTATTTGGGTATTGCTAATACCCTGTGACAACTTATTTGTTCAACTGAAGGTACAGTAGCTATAGCATCTAAATCAGGGGCTCTCAAACTTTTTATTTTTTGTTTTGTTTTTTTTTTGTTTTTTTGGGCATCACTGCCCTCTGGTGGTGGGAGTAGTAGGCCCAGCCTTTCCTCCTGTGGAGCAGGTGCTGGAATTGAACCTCCATCCCAGTGGGCCGCAGTCCTGTGCACAACCACTATGCCAGCGGGACTCAGCCCATTCTCAAACTTTCTAAACAAGGCCAGTTCACTGTCTTTCAGACTGTTGGAGGGCTGGACTACAGTTTAAAACAAACAAACAAACAAAAACCTATGAACAAATTTACTGTGGGCCCAGGATGAGTCGGCTGCTAAGCAGGATATGTAGTATGGCACAAACACCAGGGGGGCTGGATAAATGTCCACGGCGGGCCTCATGTGACCCACGGGCCATAGTTTGAGGACCCCTGAAAATGCATGGCCAGTAAGTTGACGCTGACTCACAGTGACCCCCTTGTTGATTTTCCACATTAAAACTATTACGGAAGTTGAAAATCTCATCTTTCTCCTGCAGAATCACTGGTGGTTTCAAACTGCAGACAGTGCAGATTACAGCTCAACACGAAAATCACTACTGGGCTGAGCCCTGGTGGTGTAGTGGTTGTGCGCGGGACTGCGGCCCACTGGGTTGGAGGTTCAAATTCAGCAGCCTTGCTGGGCCTCCTACTCCCACCACCAGAGGGCAGTGATGCCCCAAAAACAAAAAAAAAGAAAACAAAAGAAGAAAATCACTACTATATCCGGGCTATGTTTACGAGTATTAGAGCTACACCTTCCAAGGGAGGAAGAGATGACAATGCAATCACCACAGAATCCTGTTATATTACCCATGCTCTCCAAGGAATCCCAACACGTGTGCTCATAGACCTCAAACCGTCATGTGTGTGTGGAATCATGTTCCTCCCTCCACCAAAAAAATCGTGAAGGGTGTACTTCAGAGAGAACAATAAAATGAGTAGGGGAAAATGAGCAAGTAAGCAACAAGAAAATTGATTATTAGATATATTTCACTTCACATTTCTCATGATGGTAGGCACATAGTTTATAAAATATTTAAATAGCCTTTGAGGGCAATATGTTGGAAACCATGGCACGTCAAGTAAGATGGTGGTACCATGCCTGAAAATTGAGAAAACATGGAGCAATAAAATAAAACTTTTATTCTAAAAGTGACATTGTCAACACATAAACACCATGATAAAATTTACAAATGTGAGATGGACTCCTGGTGGGAGGAACATAGAGAAGTGATGTGTAGTAGCAATTTCCTCCTAGAAAGTGATATCTTTGGGTTATAAATGAGAGTGAAATGAGTGAGCCATGACATCAACCATCTTATGATAAAGAGGAAATAACATTGAAATCGATCATTTTAAAATATACTAAATGTATACCCTTACATTTAGTTGGGGGGGGGGGCCCTAAAAAGTGATAATACATTTTTTTCCTAAATTCAGATCACCTTTAAATTGCAGTGTGTAAAGGAACTGTTTAGATGTGCTGATCTTAAGTAGTGTCGTGCTTGGGCAGCAAGCTATACAGCTTTCTTCTAGAGACATTGATTGTAACCATTCAAGTACAGGCAAATAACTAGGATGGAGTAACTTCTATCATGGAGCAACAACCCTCTGAATGGAAGAGGAGAATGCTTAGTGCTTCCCACAGAGAGAAATCCCATACTGTTTTTCTTGCTCCGATCTGAGACTAAAGAGGAATAAAAATGAGATGGAGCCACTCTCAGCCAAGTGGACAAAAAGACAGCAGGTAGACCCTGCCTGGGAAAATAAGTTACAGTGAGGAGCTGAAACAGAACTGTAAAGCTAGCCTTCACTGACATTAAATGTCCACGTCAGAAACCCTCTGTTTCTGCTCCCCAATTCCCAGCCTTCCAGAATCCCCAAATTGAAGACCACTGCCGCACGTCAAGTCCATTCCGACTCATCGTGGCCTTACAGGATAGAGAATTGTTCCTTCGGGATTGTGAGATTAAATTTCAGGGAAGCTAACAGCCTCATCTTTTTCCTGCAGAGCAATGCAGCAGTTCTCAACTTGTGGGTCCTGACCCCCTTGGGTATCCACTGACCCTTTCACAGGGGTTGCCTGATTCATAACAGCAAAACTACGGTGATGAAGTGGCAGCGACAATAATTTTATGGTTGGGGAGGGGTCACCACAACATGAGGAACTGTATGAAAGGGTCATGGCTCTCAGATGGTTGAGACTGAGAACCACTGAGCTAGAGAAACTGAACTGCTGACTTGGTGGACCACCATCCCACTGGTGTTCCTTTCAGGATAAGCAGAATTGACATCGTTCAGTGTACAGCACCTCCTTTCTTGGCTTAATGTGCTTGGCTCTGTCACTTTGTCATAGGAAACAGCCCATTTCTTGAAGCTAAGGATGTTGACTATTGGCTTCAAACCAGATAGCTTCAATTTAAATTCATATATGTGTGTGTGTGTGTATATGTATATAAGTGTATATCTGTGTGTATATCTGTATATGTATATATGTACACACATGTACATATAGGTATGTGTATATATGTGTATATATATATTAAAGTACTTGGTGGCTCGATTAGATGATACTGACTGCATTTATAACTGCATTTTTGGAAGTTATGTGTATTAACGCAAAGAAATGTCAGAGAAAACACAGAGTCAAAATGGGCTTTGATTCTAGTACCTCAACTAAACTAAAATCCGCCACCCATTAAAGCCAATTTTTATGTTACAAAGTGAAATCTGTACCCCATGGAATTAAGAATTTAAGATTATAAACAATCATGCTCATTGCAGATTTATAAGTGGCACCCATTGTGTCAAGTATAAAAGCAGCGAGCATTTTAAAGGCATGAGGATCTCTGCTTGCACAGGCGCGACATATGTTTAAGTTCTGAAGTAAGAACATGTAAATCCAGCACTCCTCATCCTGTTCTCTCCAATAGTGAATCAAACGAAGCGTGTTCGGTTCCTGCTAGAGTTTACTGTAACAACTCTCGCTTGGGGTTTTGTCTCTCATTTTATGGTAATGTTAAAGATGGCATACAGAGGAAACGAGGGCTGCAAAAATGAAATCAAACTAGTAATTGAGCAATATAAGGTGAGATCACAGGTTGCAGAAACAATGCCTTCACAGAAGGATCCCAGAAACTAACAGGGACGTGACAAACAAGGTCTCACTGGGAAATAACTCGTGAAATCTACAAGGGTTCTACCTCAATTCTTTTCCAGATTACAAACTTTTTCCTCCTAAAAGCCCAGGTTCAACTGGCTTAAGCGAGACCAGCACAGACTGCAGGACATGTGGATGGCCCAGGACAGGGCAGAGTCTCGTTCCATTATACACAGAGTCACTATGATTTGGGACCTATTCAACGACACCCAACACGATCCTTCTTTCTCAGCCCATCTTTTAAATGTTCACATTCTTTAGTCTTCTCTTCTTATTCTGCCTCTGAGTGATATTACAGGTAGGCCCATAGCTTCAACTGCCACTTCAATTCTGATGGTCACCAAATTGACTTTAGCTCATGTTGGTGCAATGACTTATATTTCCAGTTGCCTGAAATTCCTCAGAGCGAGCCTGGAGGATATCCCACCAACACCTAAAATAGCATGCTCCAAATAAGCTAAAATTACGTGCCATCTCTGTTCTATAATTATTATTAGCAATGAATAATTAAGATCTCTCGGTTAACTGTCTTGATATTTTTGGACTTGTCTGTTAACTCTAAATTCTTTGTTTGATTTTTCTTGGTCTCTTGCCTACTGCTTTAGACCCAAAGCTTTCTTCTTCTCATTGATCCTCTATTCACCCACCACAGCCCTCTCTTTTCTTTGGCTCTGTGCTTTGGAGCTGTAGGTTACCCTACTCAATGTTTGGAGAGGATTGACATTTTTTTGGTCAATCATTTCCATACAATTGCAGGTGGCCACTTACATGATTCTTGTCCCCATAATTTATTTTCCTTCTATAATATTTTCAAGATTAAAATTTTATGTGATTGAGGCATATAAAATGACAACAAAATTTTAGAAAACACAATTAAATCTCGTATTAAAGAACATAAAACTAATGTTCACTACACAATTAAGAGTAAGAAAAGTTTATACAATCAAGAAATTGTGTTAAGAGCTTTATATGTGCTATACCAAATAATCTCATTTGCAAGTGGCAGTTCTTCTCATCTTATTAAAAAATGTGTGCATGGTTATGTAACTAGTGGATAGCAGAGAACGGTCTGTTCTTCTTCAAAGCTCATGATCTTAGAATTACCAAAGGACTCTTTTCTTCCTAACCCCATAAACACACAACTTTGATTTCTCATTCTTTTGTTCTTTTCTCCCAACATCTTTCCTTTTAACATTTTCCCCATTTCTCTTCCAGCATTTTCTCCTTTCTTGGTAATTTTCAACTTGTCTCCGTATGATTCTAAGATTAGAATCATAGTCATTCTTTACCTTGTTTTGTTTTTCTTTTAAGAGATTCCTTCTGATTCTTACTTCTTTACTCTAAAGTGACTTATCTTCTTCTTTCTCACTCTGTTTGATCATATCATCTATAATTATTTTCTCACCATCAGTTATGTCACATAATTAATTCTATTATTATTTTACTTATTATCATCATCATATCTTTCATTAAAATTTCTCCTCCCTGGTTCATTTCCCTCCTCACAGTCACTCTGACACCTGAGATTCCATTCCCTGGTGTCTTCACACATGGTGAATAAAAGAAACACCCTCCATAACTGTCAAGTATTATTCTTCTCTCTAGTTAAATTACAACCTAATTTAAATTCTCTTTAAAATATCTCCAATATAGTATTACTCATGTCAAGTTACTATTTATATATTAAACCAATTATCTTCCTTGTCACTTCTTTTAAATTATTTCATGATAGATATGAAAGCGGCCAACTGAATAGAACACAGAATAAGAAGGCTATCTGAAAGCAAGTATAACTTATTTTTACCATGTTCTAGTAAATGCCTAGTAAGTATTTGCTTTCTTAATGATTAGTAAATATTTGATTACTAACTTCTTTACTAAGTCAAGGTAGTAATCAAGTACTCTTCATTACTCTTTCCTACCAATACAAATGATTTAATAAATATATTTAAGCCATATCTTAACTACCATCCAGAGTCATATTTTGTTTAATATCTCTGCAGAAAGTTGAATATTGAAAACTCTCATTCTTCACTGATGCTTACTGACCTTATAAAATAAATTATAGAAATATTATTTCTCTTCTCAATGTATAATTTTCCTTATTCTACTGTTCTTAATTAGATAGATATATCTACTGGTTGTTTGGAATATTTAGTTTCTTTATATCCTTCTTGCTTATTTCAAATATCTCTGTCTTAGATATATCTTCTGGATTATTCCATCTAAAATAATTACATCTAATCCAAGATTGCAGCTTAGTGAAACATACCAGGTCATTCTTCTAAAGCAAAGACAAGAAATCAAATGAGGCAGCAGATAATATGAGAACAATGTGGAGACAATGAAGAGGAGGTGCCCTACCAACTGACCCTGGTGGCCATCTTGAAACAAAACCAGGAACAATCTCACTGTAGGAGTATAGGGAGGGCTGAGGCCCGATGGCGTCGTGGTTGTGCGTGGGACTGTGGCCCACTGGGTTGGAGATTCAAATCCAGCAGCAGCTTTCTAAGAGCAAGGCTGGGCCTCCTACTCCCACCATCAGAGGGCAGTGATGTCCCCCCACCAAAAAAAAAAGAGTCTAAGGAGACAATTTCACAGACATCCCAATAGGAGATGGGAAAACTATGTAGAAATATTCAGGGTGAAGCAGGGTGAGTAGGAGAAGCATGGCGTCTAAGTAGGGCAAGGACAGGAAGGAGGACCTAGCTTCAGGGATTCCGCGCCAAACCTCACCCCATGTATTTGGCTAGGGTTAGGGGTTTTTTTTGTTTTGTTTTTCCGCATCACTGCCCTGGTGGGAACTGTCAACCCTGTGGGCCGCAGTCCCGCACACAACCACTGAGTCACCGGGGCTCAACTAGGGCTAGGTTTTAATCACTGGCTGTAGCCAATGGGTACTGCCCAGGTACTCATGCCCAGAGATGAGAGAGGCATATTTCTTCCCTCCTTGTTCTCCTAGTGATTAGTGGCATGAAACTCCCTGTAATGTCTTGCCCACCCAGAGGCCATGGAGCAAGATCCTCTGTCTTCCACTTAGCCTTGTCCACTAGCCCTGATTACCAGCCCACCTCTGCAAATGCTAGAGAATGTTCCTGTACCACTAATCACCTGCCATGGACTCCTATCTACCAAGCTACCCACATAGTGAGCAGCACAGTATTGAGCCCCTAATCACAACCCCCCCCCTCCACCTACCATTGTGCCCACCTGGCAAGTACCATCGTGTGCTTTCAAACCACTGCAGTGGCAAACAGTGTGTCTTTACCCCCCCACCTGCCCAGCATGACCATTGACAGGTGGGGAGCACTCTTGTGCCAACAGACTAGCAATCAGCAGAGCCACTAGCCTTGCCTATTTTTATATATCAAAGCAAAGCAAACAAACAAAAGACAAAATAAAGATACTACCAATCAACAAATACATTAATAAATGAAATCACACTTTAATACCTGAGACGCCAAGGAATAGCAACTCATGTAAAAAAAAACAGATTTTAAAGAGGGACCTTTTATATTTAAAACTGTTATATTGCTTAATGAAATTGTATTAATTAAAACATATTAAGAACCTTAAAATACTTACCTTTGGGATTTTCAAACAGACGAAGGAAAAGATAATAAAAATATATAGAAGAATATGGGGAAACAATGCAAGTACAAAAAAACAAAGTTAATAGACATTTAGAAGTCACAGTTGAAAACTAAAAAGGGTTTTTTTTTAATGCTGGAAATAGATAACTCTACTGAAGGTCACAGCCACAGAAATGAACCAAAAGAAGAAAGAATTGAGGAAATGAAAAGCAACTGAAGAACAATCAAAAGAATGAAAAAACTGAGTAGCCATGTGGTACACTATATCAAGAGGAATAATTTATGGTCTATAGGAATTCAAGGAGAGGAGTGGGGAGGTAAGGACATAATTTTGTTTTCCCTCGCCCTTCCCCCTAAAGACATAATTTATAAAGAAGTATTTGGTGACCAATCCCCCCAAATTATATAAGACAAGAAAGTTACTACCCAAGAAACTACCCAACAAACTACATATGGCTATTGTAGTAACTGTCAAATTGATGTTGATAAAACACTGCCCTAGTCTTGTGCTATCCCCTAAATCATTGCTGAATGAGCACATTGTTAGTTATGTGCCCAATCCATTTTTTTGTTTGTTTTTTGTTGTTGTTTTTCTTTGGCATCACTACCTGCTGGTGCGAGTGGGAGGCCCAGCCTTGCTCTTAGAGAGCTGCTGCTGGATTTGAACCACCAAGCCAGTGGGCCGCAGTCCCGCACTCAACCACTATGCCACCGGGGCTCAGTCTAATCCATTTTATTAAGGATATTTTCTTCCCTGACTTTGTGTAGGGTCTGGCCCACTTGATAACATGTCCAAAGTAAGTGAGATGAAGTCTTGCCATTCTCACTTTTAAGGAGTATTCTGACTGTATTTCTACAAAGAAACCCATGATATATTTAATATTCTCCACCTACCACACAGTTCAGATGCAGTGATACGTCTTTAGTTTTCCTCAGACACTGCCCTGCTTTTGCATTCATATGAGAAAAATGAAAATATCAAGGCTTGAATTAGGCACAAGTTAGTCACCAAAGTTATGTTTTTGTTCTTTTAACAGTTTATTTAAATTTTAAGTTTCTAATTGTGAATTAAAGGTTTACAGAGCAACGACTTTTTCATTCAGTAATCCACACACGCTTTATTTCACTAATTGCTATCCCACAACATTTATCCCACTTTCTCCCATGTGTTTCTTGTTTCCATTCTGCATCCTTCTCTAAACTTGGTGAATTTTGACCTTGGGTTCATGCTGCCTTTTGATCGCAAGTGGATGATTTTGTAAGTTGTGGGTACATTACTAGTGCTGTTGTCCCACTTAGAGACCTGTCTATAGTTTGGTTGGAAATTGAATCATGAAGGCAAGTTCATTTCTAGACCTCAAAGGTGACTAGCAGGGAGTTCACCAACTTCCATTTATCAGTAAGCAATTTGTTTAATGATTTTGAATTGTGTTCCATGTTTTTCTCCATTTGAGCTAGTCCTTCTAATGTGATACTTTTCACATTAGTAGTTGCAACTGAACACTTTTTCCCTCTTTTTTCTTGGTCTCAGAGTTGTGGACACTGCTGTTTGTGTTCCCTTAGTCAACTGTGAAAATTTCAATACAAACACAACCTGTAGATATAATGCAATGCCCATGCAAGCCCTATCAACATTTTTACAGAAAATGGAAAAACATGAACCTCCAATTTTATGAAGAAAAGAAAGAGATCCCAAATAGCTAAAGAATCACTTAAGAACAAGTAGGAGATCTCAGACTACCTCATCTCAGAAGTTGCTGTACAGCCACAGTAGTCAAAACAGCCTGACATTGGTACATCGACAGACACAAAATTCAGTGGAACAGAACTGAGATCCTAGAAGTAAATTCACCTCACTAAAGACTACTGACTTCTGACGAAAAGTCAAAGTCTGTTTAGTGGAGAAGAGTTAATTTACTTAACAAATAGTGTTGAAAAACTGAATAACCATTCTTAGAAAAATGAAACAAGGTTTTAACTGACAACATACACAAACATGAACTCAAAATATATTTAAAAACCCCTCAAAGTTAAAGATAAAATTCTAGACTGCCTGGTAGTTAATATAGGTACAAAGAACAACACACACGTTGTGGATAGATGTTCTTGAGTTGGTCCTGATTCACACTGGCACTATGCACGACAGAACACAACACTGCTCACTGCTCTGCCAACTGTTAGTATGCTGGCACCCACTGTGGCTGATACTGTGTCAATCCATCCTGTTAAGGATCTTCCAGTTTTCTTTGACAGTGTCCTTCTGGATAGCATATTGAAAGTACCTGAGACAAATTCTCCCCATTTCTGCTTCTCAGGAGAATTGTGCTTATACTTTAGATACGTTTGTTCCAGCCACAATCCATGATATATTGAATAGTCTTCTCCAAAACCATAATTCAAAGATTGTATTTAGTTGGTCTTCCTTATTCCTTATCCAATTTTCATATGCACACGAAGCAACTGAAAACACAATGATTTGGTTTAGACTCACTGAAGCCTTCAAAGTGCTGTCTGAGGGTGTTTTTTTTTTTTTTAATATACTCTAAGGAAGTATTTATAGCAGAATTGCTTAAACTAATACTGTCTGACTTTCTGATTTGTTTCCACCAGTGCTAATTGTTGATCTAAGTAAAATTGTACCTTTGACAACTTTAACATTTTCTCCATTTATCGAAATGCACTGGGTGCAATTCATATTAGAGACGCCACTCTTTAATCGTCATTAGTCAGTACTTCAAGCCATCTTCACTTTCAGTAAGCGATGTTGGTCATGTGTGTATCTCAGATTGTTGAAGAGTTTTCCTCTCCAGTGTTGAAGCCCTGTTCTTCTTTATGGTGCAGCCTCTTTGAAGACTAAATAAAAACCAAACCAAATTCATTTCCATTGCGTCAATGCTGACTCACAGTGACTCGTAGCAGCCCCACATGTGAATTAAGTATATGACGGGATAAAATCGTCCCTGATTTTAAACTATATCTCCTTGTTCAGCTTGAACAGTTGCTTCTTGACCTATGTACAGCTTGCACATGAGCAGAGTAAATTGTTCAATAGTTCTCATTCTTCACATGTTATCTGTAATGTGTGATGATCTACAAAGTTGAATGTCTGTGCATAGTTAGTTAAACACAGGTATTCATCTTTCTGGTGTTTTCTGCTTCCAATCAAGACTCACCTGATAACAGCAATGATATCCCTTTCCTGACTAAAATGCTAGAATTGTCTTCTAATTATCTTCAGGGCTAAAACCAGGGGTCCTAATTTATGGTACAAGTACACTATCAAACAGAAGTGAAATGGCGCAACCAGCAGAAGATAAACAAGATAACTAAGCTCTCCTAAAATAAAATATTTACTCTCATCCAAAGATTTGGGGAAAAGAATAAAGAGAGAAACTACAGACTGGGAGTAAAATTTTGGCAATGGCATAACTAAAAAGAGTCTAACTTATAAATCAGAGAAATTTCCAACCCCTTATTAACAAAAGAAGCAGCAATGCAATTAAGAAGAAATAGGCAAAGGATATGAAGACACTTCACTAAAGATGGATGGCATTTAGATGACTGACAATCATATAGCTATTAGAAAGATGTGAATCCAGAAGAGGGAACAAGAAACCAGGTTTCAACCCAACCAGCACAGATCAGGGAATCATTATAGAAGTCTGCAGGGCCAGACCTAATCCTAACTATGTGCCCCATCCCTCCAATCGAGGAATACACTTCAGAAGACAGCACTGGGGCTATAGTTGGGGGAGAGCGGTGCATCGGATTAGAGCACATGGGAGAAACACAAAGGGATGAAGAGGAAGGAGAGGACACCCTGGCCAATCAAGTCCCAAGGGCCATGTTCCTGCTTGGAGTAAACAATGCATGGGGAAGACTGTAAGGCTGGGCACCACATGGGACACGGCTTTCTTACTGAACCATGGTGCTGCAGGGGACAGCGCTGGAGAAACAGGGCATGGTCTGGCACCCTCATGTTGGGGGAAGGCACTGAGGGCATGCAGCAGGGGGAACAGACTGATAAAACCCATGGAGAATCCCAAAAATAGACTTTTGAGACAGAGTGTGGCACCCCATCAGACCAGAGTGAAAACAAACAGACCTTGAACTCTTTATAGACTTTTATGCTTTTGTCAGTGGTTTTTTGTTATTGTTATTTTGGTTTTGGTTTCTGTTATTGTTATTATAGTTTTGTTAGTTTGGACTTCCTTTGTTGTTTTATTTGGTTTTGCCTGGTTTTTTGCACTTATTAATGTATCTGAATGGCTATCTAGAGAAGATAGACGGGATAAATAATTCAGATATGAAAAGAAAGGGACCAATGGCTCCAGGGGGATATGGAAGAAGGGGAGGTGGGAGAAAGGAAGGGGAGGGAACCAACCCAGGGACAAGGGAACAACAAGTGAACTAAAATCAAGGGCAATGTAGCAGCGAGGAATTACTAGACACGAATGAAGGCTGAATATGATGGTGGGACAAAAGAGAAATAGAAGAAAGAACAGGAGGCAAATGATATTTATACTGGCATAAGTACGGGCCTGTACATATGTAGATATATTTATATACATTTACATCTAATGAGAGGGGAATAGAACTATGTACTCATATCTGTATGATAAGAATTAAGGTTGCAGATGGACATTGGGCCTTGACTCAAGTACTACCTTAACACACGAACACTTTGTTCTAATGATCTGGCATTCTGTGATCCTCACCTTCCCAACACAATTGCAGAAGATAAAATGGAGGCATAAACAAATGTGGTGAAAAAGCTGATGGTGCCCTGCTATCAAAAGATAGCAAAAGGCACCTGGAGTCTTAAAGGTTTAAAGATAAACAAGTGAGTATCTAGCTCAGAAGCAACAAAACCCACATGGAAGAAGCACACCAGCTTGTGTGATTATGAGGTGTCTATGGGCTCAGGTATCAGGCATCTAAGACCCAGAATACCCAACATGAATGGGGATAGGGGAGACATGGAGTGGAGATCCAATGCCCATCTGGATACAATTGGACATCCCCTCACAGAGGGGTCACAGGAACAAGATGAGCCAGTCAGGGTGCAGTATAGCACCGATGAAACACACAAACTTTCCTCCAGCTCTTTGGTGCTTCCTTCCCCACACTATCATGACCTCAATTCTACCTTACACACCGGATAAGACCAGAGCATGAACACTGCTACAGATAAGAGCCCACAACAGGGGATCCAAGATAGATAAACCCCTCAGGGCCAACAATGAAAGTAGAGATACCAGGAGAATTAGGGGAAGGTGTAGGGGAATTGATCATAGGGCTCAAACCAGAACCCCCTTCCAGGGAACGAATAACAGAAAAGTGGGTGAGGAGCAACAGAGGACTATGTAAGATATGAAAAAAAATCCATAATTTAGTAATGGTTTGGGAGGGAGGAGAGGCAGGGGAAGAAATGGGGGGCTGATATTAGGGGCTCAATTGGGAAGAAAATGCTTTTAAAATGATGATGGCCGCATATGTATAAATGCGCTTGATACACTGGATGAATATATGGATTGTGATGAGATCTAAGAGCTTCCAATGAAAGTATTTTTTTAAAGAAATGATACGAATCAAAATTACAATGAGATACCATCTTACCCCTGAAAATATGGCACTGGCTTAAAAAAAAGCAAATACTACTGAAGTTGGGGGGCTATTCACTCTTCTATTCACGGGCGGTTCTTAGCAGGACTGAAAAGTGCTGCAACACCTTGTACCATTTACAACCACTATGCAAAAAAGGTCTGGTGCTTCTTCAAAAAATTAGAAATAGTAATACCTTCGGACCAAGACATCTCACTCCTAGGAAAAAGAGCAGTGACATGAACAGATATCAGCAAAGTTAAGGTCTCTGCAGCTTCATGCACAAGAACCCAAAGATGAAAACCCTGGTGGGGAAATGGATGTGCAGAATGCAGTGCACCCACACAGTGGGAGACTATGCAACAGTGGAGTCCTGGGAAACAGTGCATACCATGGATGTACCTAAAAGGACATTGGGTTAAGTGAAAGAAGTCAGTGACCAAAGGGCAAATACGGTACAATACTGCTTTTATAAAACGTGAAGAAAAATGTTTCTTTACAACACTGATCTGAGAATTGTAGCAGTGGTTATTTTCCGTTGTGTAGGGCAGTCATGCTTATTGCTTGCCATTCTAATAAGCAGGGATGATTATTTGACTCTAGCATAATCAAACTTGCCGGTTACTCAGTTATTGCATATGACTGTTTTAAATAGCTTTTGTTTTGGAATGTGATTTCTATCCTAATAAACAACTTTATTTTCATTATTTACATGGTAAATCTAGAATTGCTGTCATCCTAAGAAAAATGTGTACATTTTGGCAGTAGAAAAATAGTAGAGGCTCTGTCTGCTTCATCTTCTTGCTGACAAGTCACATGGACCTATGCTGAGGGAGCCAAAGCCTTAGAGCTGGAGGAGCCACATGGAGATCCACACCAATGCTGAGATGCTTCCACTTTCACAGGATCCACAAGACTCTCCACCCACTGGCCTGTGATCTTCAGCATCATTGCATGTGCTATATAACTTTTTCCAAATATCATGTGAAGCGTCTTCTCTACTCCTGCTGCTTACACAGAAATTGAATGAAAAATTATTTCCAGTACCACAATGAATGCATATGCTAGTATTTTGACTCTTCTATTTCTGGAGATGATGTGAATCAAAAAAGAAAAGAAATTTTAAAATCTGCCAAATCCTTTTAACAAAATTAAGAAATAAGCAGCAGACACAGATACGCAGATATGTGCTAATAATACTCAAATGTGAGGGGCCATCTGATCAGCTCTGATTCATAGGACCCCAATGCTTAACAGAACAAAGCATTGTCCAGGCTGGTATCTTCCTCACTATTGTTTGCATGCTTGAGCCCATCATTGTACCTAATGCCAGCCGCAATCCCGACTGTGTGGATGCCCCACTCCCTCCCACCACCACCCCCAAACAATAAACTACAGAGGACAGCGCTGAAGCTGCAGCTCAGGGAGAGGGGTGCATCTGATCACAGCACACAGGAGCAAACAAGGAGGGAAGGAAACAGAATGGAACACATCCTGGCCCACCAAGCCCCGAGGACAATCGCTATTCCTGCTCAAAGCAGCCAATTGTCTGCAAGAACCATAGGACGGGCCGCACTATGAGACATGACGTCCCTCACTGACCCAGAGCACTACAAGGAACAACACTGGAGACATAGCCTAGGAATTGTGCCAATCTGACCCCACCACACCAGGGCAAAACACTAAGGGCACGTAACAGAGCAGCAAGGGGAGCCAAGCAATGAAGTCCCCGGGAAATACCAAAAATAGGTTTGGGGGCCTGGGTGTGGCACCCCAGAAGACTCTACTGGAAAATACTCCTAAAAGTCAATAAACAGACCTGGAACTATTTACAGAAAAAAAAGAAAACTATAGAGAACAATTTTGAATCATTTGACTACCTGACCCGCATGAATGTGATCTTTTCAGGAACTTGCCTGCTACTCTATGGAAACTTTTTCTAATCCCTAGAACAGCATTCCTTTCTATTCAGATAGTCTCTGAATTGGGGTTTTAGTCATGATCCCACCCATGGGTGGTTCTGATACAAGCCCATATCTCCTATTTTGTTACTATTGCTTTCTATTACGAGGAAACCCAATGTAGGGTTGCAATGAATCAGAAATGACCCCATTGAAGTGTGTTTGGTTTTCATTTCATTTATTATTTGGCAGTTTTTGACACCAAATCATAAAACGGAACATCTGAGAGTAAATCTGTGAGAATAACATTGCAAATCACATGCTGCCAGGTATCACTAACAACAAGGTGTACCCCCAAATACAACTCTACTAAGTGCACTTTATCCTAGCCTGAGTGACAGGGAAATGGGAGTTCACAGGTTTTGTTTCTCTTTTTCCCACTTAGTTGATAATGGACAATGTTTCACTTTGTTGGTCACTTATTATTCTCACACACACACACAATCAGGTCTCTTTGCCAGTGAGGACACTGGGACTTGAAAGATTAGGTACCTTGGCTAAGATCACCTGGGAATTTTCAAATCTCATGATTATTACATGCTCTACAATAATGCTTTTCATTTCTGTAAAATGAAACAGGGAATCAAAATAGGTTCTATTCTTTAAGGAAGTAAAATTAGTTTTTTAAAAAAATTTCTAGAATGTACAGTTACTTGTCTTGTTTATGGTGCTAGAGATGAAAAACGAAAGTGATTAATGAATATACTCCCACTCACCAGATCTAAAAATTTAAAAGATTCTGTTAATCCTATAAATTATTATATTTCTTGTTTCCTGCTCCAGTAGTCCAGATTTCTCCTCCCCAGGTGCAGATTCAGAAAATCTAATCACCTTCCTGTACACGATATCCATACCGGAAGCTCCGACCCACCTCACCTCCCACTACTGCTGAGTTGACGTTGACTCACAGTGGTCCTGCAGGACTTGGGAGATTTGTCCTCTGCGGTTTCCAAGGTTTCTGTACATTGTACAGAAACAAACTGCCACATCTTTCTCAAGCTGCGAGTCATGCTGGTGAGTGTCAACCACTATCCTTTGGGGCTAGTAGCTGAGCGCTTTAACCACTGTGCCACCAGTGGTTTTTGAATGTGCCAAAGAAACCTCACACTCATCATCCTACTAAGTTATTTTTACTGTTTATTGTGTTTCACCTGAATTCTCCCTCTCAATAAAATGTACCGGGCTGAGCCCCGGTGGCGTAGTGGTTGTGCGCGGAACTGCGGCCCACTGGGATGGAGGTTCAATTCCAGCAGTGGGGCTGGGCCTCCTACTCCCACCGCCGGAGAGCAGTGATATATATATATATAAAATAAACCATCACAGCTACCTGAGGCTTTTAGTGCTCTTTTCCCTGAATTCACTTCCAACCAACAACCATGTCTTACTGATTATACGTCTTTAAATAGCTTCTGTATCAATCGCTGCAACTCCTATTTCAATTCTGACCTTTACCATCTCGACTAATCTATTTTCAGTCTCTCCTGCTTTCATTAATCCCGTCTAACTTTCACATAGCTGTCAAAGCAATCTTTTGAGAAAAAAAAATTAGATGTTACTATCCCTGCAATGTACATGTTTCAATAACTTACATGTCCTTTATTATTCCTGTTCCTACCTCCCTTTCCTAAACTTGGGTAGTCATTGTTCACACTGCTTCCTCTCTGAGAGCTAACATCCAGTGGGACGGTTGTCTCTTTTATGAAATATTTCTTGAAATAGCCACTCATCCCAGGAAGAAATGATCACACCATCACATGTGTCTCCACTGCAACATTTATCTTGTGGGTACAGAGAATCTTATGTAGAATTCTCTCTCAGAACGTTCTGTGTTCCTGCATTTCCTTTCTAGCTTCGCCTGAGGAGAAGTACCTAGTCAGTAAGAAGTTATTTTGCTTGCCTCTTTAATTTCAGCACCTAGAACAGTACCACACAGCAAGCATTTTAATAAATATGTTGAATGAATGTCCAAATTTCTGCTCAATTTGTATTACCCTCTTGCACCAAGCTTCTTTAGACCACCTGGCAGAAGCATATTTTACTTGCTTTCATAGCCTTGTAGCATATATCATCGAAATCATCCATGTAAGTATAGTATGTTGCTCAGATATCAACAGTTTCTATAGAACATGTATCATGTCTGTGAAGTCTCTGGTGAACAGCACACTATTTCATGATAGAAATAAAATACTTTTAGAATTAGGAAAGAAAGGCACAAACTGGTTGTAGACCTAAAACAAGGAGAGAAGTATATGTTATCATTGTATTACAATCCTCCAAATTGGGACAGTTGCTGTTAAATGTTGAATATACAATGACAATCGATGTTGGATTAAATAATATCCTGTATTAGGAGAGAGTGAGAAATTATGAAATTAATTGTTAAAAAATTTCTAGGGCTCATTAGATAAATGAAAACATAAGAAAGAAAAGCAGTAGAAGAGACAGACCTGAATACCTGCTCCTTGGAGAATCCACTTCTTCTGTGATCGCATCGCGTAATGGACAGACATAGACAAAGGAGAGGGGTGTGAGGGTGTACACTCGAAAGGTAAAAAGGGAAACTGAGGGAGCAGGCCCAAAAGCATTCTGAGAAAGAGTCCTATGGATAGGTAGGTGTAGGGAAGAGATCATCAAATTCATACCATAAAAGAAAAGAATAAGCAAAAACTAATGATGAACTGGTTAAGTCACTACGGGTTAGCAGAATCAGAAAAAATAAAATTAATGTAGACGTTAAAGAGGAGTCACAAGTTGACAATGATTTGCAAGGCGCCGAGCTTGAGCACAGAGGCTGAAGAAAGATATTATGAGTGAAAACAGCATTACTTGTATGCCCACGCCATTCACCAGGCAAGATGTCACTCAGTTACATCGGATAAAGGACTTTTTGAATTTCTAATTATAGCTGAAGGAAAATAATTTGGGTCACCATTATAAAAGAGCAATAAAACATGTTCCAACAGATTTCTACACCTGTTAAGTTTCCTGACTCTATCAGTGCACACAGGAAAATAAAGTGTGGCCATGAAACCAAAAATTCAGTGAATCACTTCAACAGTGCGTAGTACTTTCATAAAAATATTATGGACAATAAAAATATAAATTTTATGAGATATATATTCAAAATACATTATGATATTTCAAAATAAAAAACTCAAACCAGTCTTCAAATTAGACACATTTTCTTCAACCATATTGCTTTAAAATGCATACTAATTTAGAAATTTTTTCAAAGGACCACCTTGCCTGTCATTGAAGTTGTCATTAAAATGGAACCATCCCAATCCATCACCTACTACATATAATGGCTATGGCACATGCTTTTGAAACACTTCTCCCTTGGCTAGTGGGCAATTTCAGAGAACATAAAATGATTCGAAAGCAAGAAGCTCATTAACCTTTGCTTACTGAGAAACAAAACTTTGAATGATATTAGAAGTTAGTAACATGATTACAATCGATGAGCAATACAAAACAATATCGAAACCTCCTGATTAAGTTCTTGCTCAGTTTTGAAATAAGTACCACAGAACTCCTACACCCAAACAGCACATTCTGTTCTGCAATAGGTGCACAGTGATTCCAGAATGATTCAGAGAAAAGTAAACTGTTCGAACATATCTTTGGTATAGTTAATATATTTAAATACAGCTTTGGGAAGAGTATTTTCTTCAACACACTTATCTATTTATCTTCATAGAGAGAAAACAAATACTTTGTATTCAAATGTTCCAAGTTCTGCCTGCCCACACCACCTTACTCCCACCTTAGGGAAGAGAGAGAGAGAGAGAGAGAGAGAGAGAGAGAGAGAGAAAGCCTACTATCAGTTACAGAAGACTGGAAAAGAAATAACACATTTTGAAAGTTAATGATGCTATAGCACATTAATGAGCACATTGCTAACCTATTCAAAATCAGACACTAAATCCCACCATAATTATGTTACATTATGTTAGAGCCGAGGTGATAGAATTGACCACTCAGAAAATTGTCCACCATCTCATGAACTGTATTCATATTCATCCAAATGGTATATGTCATGTCCTTTTCACCGCATCCCACCCTTTTCTTAAAGATAACATATGGTAGAAGAATCCTAGATATATGGATAACATGGATTAATACTAAATTGTAACATCGCTTGTGATTAATGTTTGCATGTGAAATTTCTGATACAACTAAAAGAGTTCTCAAACACATGGAAATGAAATTGGTGTGCACTTGAAGAAACAATTATTTAATTAAATTTCATCTCTAAAAGCCACTCCTTTTCCCAGAAAACTTAAAACCATTTAAATTAATGGCACTTTTTGTTGCACCTTGTATTTTCCTTTTCTCTTGGATGACTTCCTGATATCATTGATGATTTGTTTTTAATGCTATATGGTTCAAATCTTTCACAATTCTTAACGTGAATTTATTACAGTGAACAATCAAGGTACATAGAGTCCAACAGACTTACCCAAGGTCACAAAGCAAGTTCAGTGGCAGGACCAGAAACAGAACAGAGGTCTCATGATTGTTCGGTCACTTTTTTTCCTACTAGATGCTTGCTAGCTGACCCAATAAAAATGTGTGAAAGAAAAAGTCCAAATAAGGAAGAAACAAAAGAACTGTGGTGTGGACACCTAAACTGGACAGTTTCATTATATAGTATTTCATTAGAAATGTTTATTTTTAAAGTACGTACGCTCTATAACTGCTCAAGTCACTTGCCAATACCTTTATTCTGTAAGAAAATCTGGAAATGTTTACCATAGTATCAATGATTTTTAAAAATGGAAAAGAGTGCAAAATTTGCATTGCTCATTATTTGACTCCCCCCAAATCAAACTCACAGCTGGCAGTCATAATCTGACTCACAGAGACCACACAGAACAGAGCAGAACTGCCCCACAGAATCTCCACAGGTGAAAATCAACAGAAGCACACTATCACATCTCTCTCCTGTGGAGACGTCGGTGGGCTCAAACTGCTAATTTCTGAGTTAGAGGCTGACTGATTAACCACAGCACCACCAACGCTCTTGAGATCACTTTGACCAAAACCAAATCAAACTCACTGCCAGCCAGCCCGCTGACTTACAGAAACCTACAGGACAGGGTAGAACCGCTCCTGTGGATGTCCAAGACTCTTACTCTTTATGGGAGTCGAAAGCCTCCTCTTCCTCCCACAGAGAAACTGGTGGTTTTGAACTGCTGATCTTGCTGCTTGCAGCCCAACGCATAACCACTATGCCAGGGGATGAGTATAAAATAACTTGATAAGTATCTCGCCACGAACTGAGAAGCTCCCACTAAAGACTTTTCCATTCTCTCTATTTAGGGGAATATGATTTATTAAAAATAGGTCATAACTACACTAATAAAAATCACGTAACTTTAATTCAGCAGATAGAATATCAATGTCAATCATACTATGTCAGTGTTATTATACCAAATGTAACGAAAACTCGTTTTAATATTCGTTTTTAACTTCCTTGTGGTTACAGTGGCTAATTTTGTACGATTTGTAGTAAACCATCCTCATGTTAAAGAGACCTTATAACCAATGATCTCTTTTACATAGTCACATCTTACTGAAATGATAATATATATAAATGCTTATCTTGCCTCTATGACTGTAACACTTTGCAGACGTCAGTGATCCTCGACAGGAGTGGGAAGTGCCTCTCCACTCTGCCCAGCTCCCCGCCTGACCGCTGGTCAGCACCTCTTACCACCATCACTCGACTTTTCAGAGGTGGCAATGGTAGTTCCCACAGGGTTCCTCTTCATTGAAACAATAACCAGTTCAGAATGATGCAGAATAGTAAAGTTCTACTCTCTTATCATAAGTATAGCTGGACCTGTGTGTCAGACTTGAGTAACATAAAGACACTTTAAAGGTAATTATTGTTTTATGATTCTATCTCAAGATCAAACAGAAGTGATAGTCTGTAATCAAGTTTATTTGAACCCTTGTATTGGCTAATCCTATTCTCACTTATTAACCTTTATGGAAGCTATACTTCTGGTCCTGTTACCAGATTCATTCTACGACAGTTAGCCAGGATCAAGAATAATATCAAGAAGACTTCTGGCAATGGAACAGAAAAGTCTCAAGATTTTAAATGTACAATAGAAAGTACGTGTAATTAAAAGCAAACCATATTCGGAGAGCCTTTAAGTTACTTTTTGAAAGGCGTGAGAAAAGGGAAAAACCAACATATGCATCTATGTAATAACACATGCATATATATAACACAAAGTAGCCCAGTGGTACAAAGTTCAAGATAGACCAAGACCATAAAAGCAAGAAGTTTGCCACGTTAACAGGTGACAAACCAACCTCTACTGGGACAAAAACCAGATTACCTTAAATGATCCTTTCCTATAATTCCATCAGGATCTTATAGATTCTGATCTCTTACATCAATTTCTACCTATTAAATAAGCAGGATAAAATTTTTGAATACTAGCTGAGCCCTGATGGTGCAGTGGTTGTGTGCGGGACTACGACCCACAGAGTTGATGGTTCAAATCCAGCAGCAGCTCTCCAGAAACAAGGCTGGGCTTCCTACTCCCATCAGGGCAGTGATGCGGAGGGAAAAAATTCTTTTTAAATGCTTATATTTCTAACGACCAATAAAATCACAAAAATACGTTTATCTTTAAGTATCGTCTATGCTCCATTTCTGTGCTGTTTTTCTAATTTCATCTTTCAAGTTTGACACATGAGGTAATTTTAAATGTAAGAAAAATATAGTGAGACTATTTTAAATCACAAGATTTGTTATTTCCAAGCTATTCACATTAAAAAAAAAAAGACACAAAAAAACCTTAAAAGAACAGTCGCTGGAAACAGACTTGCTCTTATCGATTGATCTGTATGCTCAGAAGAGAATAAAAAAATCCTGAGATTTTATTTTATCAAAAAGAAAATGTATTTTCAATGAATGTCGTGTTTACTTGTGAATGCTAACAGTACTTGAGTCCAAACTTCCATTGGCTGATTAGTGCTGTACACAATATTTTATTTGCGCTTGTTCTTGTCATGTTATCACCTTTTCCCATAAAGAACAAAACATCCTCATTCTATAATTACCCCCAAATACTTAGAAATTCTACAATTGCTAATATTGATCAACAATATTTTCTTGATTTCTTACTAATCAGAGGCAACAGACTAGCGTCTATTTAGTATAATGATTGAGACTAAAATAAATTACTTCTATTTTCAAAAATGTACACAGCAAAATAAAAATCAAGATCTTCAAGAATAAGAATTTAAATAAAACAAATCCACCACCATATTAAATCTTTGAAAACTTTTCTATAAGGTACATTCTGAAAAAGGTAATTCCAAAGGTAAAAACTAAAAAAAAAAAAAAAGGCCTATCTTTACCAGTTATTATTTTATAAGAATATCAATCACAAAACATTAATACACTTAGGCCAGATAACGTTAAAACTAAGGGGTTTCTGTGCACGTTAGGCTTTTTGAACTAGTAGTGAAAATAGTTACTTTGAATAGTTTTAATTTCCAAAATATTAAAGATGCTGACAGTATTGCAGGAAAGAGGCTCGTTGCCTTACTTTATGGAAAAACACAGATTTTTGCTGTGGAAGCAACCCCAGCCAATACTATCATCCTGATCTCAGTATAATTACAATAAGGGACATCGTGCTTGGTAAAGTAGAGGCTCCCTGAAAACGAAGACTTTCAAACGGATGGACTGGTCAAAGTGACTCCAACGAGGAGCCCCGACATAGCGGCAGGGGAGGAGACTCACTTCCACAGGCCAAAGATCACCAGGGGTCAGAATTGATACAGCCCATGGCAGCTAAGAACCACGAAGCAGGAGGGTACTATCATGAAGGAAGCTCCTATGTTTACCACTTAGGAAATAGCAAATCAAGACTGATCATCTTCTGGGGGGAGAGTGCGAGAAAGCATCATCAAACAAAATAATTAAATGGTATCTTCAGTTAATTATCTTTAAGTAGACTGTCAACTATAAATTCTAAAAGTAGTCATTCCAAGAATTTCTCCGTATTGGTTCCACAACATTCATTCAGCCTAAACTTCTAATTTAAGGTAGCTCTCCCAGCAGATTCTAGTGTTAAGAATTTCAGAAAATATGAAAGTTTTATCTATAACGTGCCCTTTTCTCAGAGACATTTCTAATAACTTACCCCAAACCCACTGCTCTCTTGTCAATTTTGACACAATGCACCCTAAATAGGACTTTCAACCAAGAAGGCACGTTTTTACAGGAGTCAAAGGCTTCATTTTTTTTCCTGTTGAAAGGTTTATGTATTTAAAACGTAACCTTATAGTGAGCAACCCAGTTCTTAACTCACTGCATAACCTTCACAAAAAAATAATAAAATCCAGTTGTTTAAAGTTTGTTTAAAATGTTTAACAGCACAAAGTTTTTAACTACAACACTCTTGCCAGTAAACAGATGACTCAGTAAAATATCACATCATCCATGATCATTTTCCTTGAACATTAAGAATTTTTGAAATCTTTAGGGCCTAAACAAAACTGAATTTGCATTCCCTAAGAGACATTCATTAAATGATCCAGTATAGATATTATTCATAAAATATGGTTGAAAGTCACCTCGTTTGTCATGTTCATACCATGTTCATATTAGTGTAATAAACACTGATATTTCCCAGTGATTTCCATCCAGACTGTGGTCAATGAAGTAGGAGACACTGAAAGTAACCGATCTTTTTGCTCTCAGGACAGCTTAATTCAGTGATGTCAAAATTTCCCTTAAAATCTCAGGTACTAGTTTTAAAGTCCACCCTCAACTATTTGATCATTCATTTTCAGCCTATGTTGTGCCATTGAGACCTCCAATGTCGGTCTCGAATCTAAAGCGGAACCGTCGTGGGTCCCGGGTCAGGTTGCTCACTGCAAAACCAGCGGTTGCATCCACCCACCCGGCGGGGGAGACCAGGGAGCTTCACGGTGTGGGAAACTCAAAGACGCCTGTTCCCTGCTTTCCTGCAGGGTGGCTAAGTGTCGGAATGTGAGTTCTGTTTTTGATCTATTTTGTTTTTAGTATACATCTTAGAAATGGCAGGATTTTCAGGTGTAGTAAAGCTTTTCTTATTTAGGCTTTCATTAAAAACTTTTGAAAAAGATGACAACATGTCCATAGCTGATTCTCCATCTCAGGTGTGCACAAAGTCCTTAGAGACTTTCTAGAGTGTTATAAGTCTACCACAATAATCTTTTGCTGAAGAAGCTGACAGTTCATGAGCTCAAAGATTGTAGTGTATAAAATTACATACTGATTATAAATAATAAGGCATAAATAGCCTATGGATACAGTAATATATAATAATGTTTCCAAACACAGTTATGTAAAGTCCAGGCTCATAAATACGTTGGTGAAATGCCATCAGGGGCACCTGATAGTTAACATCATCCAATTTTATCTTCCCAAAGTATAAACAATTAATATTAGAACATGTCATCAAAATTTAACATTGCTTATACTAGCTTAGCATATTCCATACTTACTCAAAATATTTAGTCTTGATTTTTCCAGGAAAAGTTTCTTAGCATAGAGGAAAATGCACAATTGTCAAACTAGAAAAATTTATAGTTTAAACCATGAAATTAAATTACTCCAATATTTCCCTATTGTATTCTTTGAGTATAAGTCATTTTATAAGAGTTGTTGTATTATGAGCTATTTTAGTATCTAAGTCCCCAATAGGTTTAAATTACAACATACATTATAAATGGGTACAAGGCAATATTTAGAGGAGATCTTTAAAATTTGGTCTGTGAAATTTAAGATATTTAAAAACTTTAGCCAAACAATGTATTGCTTACTGATTTTTGTTTACAGTGTAATTTACCTAAATAAGTATATGGTCACAAATATATTTACCTAATCATATATGGAAACAAACAGAACAAATAAATAATAGTTTACGATTAAAGAAGACTCATAGCATCCCTACAGCAAGAGAAGACCTTTCACAACAATGTATTTTATTATATAAATCACAATATAGACATTGATTTTTATATTATTATTGTATTACTTTTTAAAATTATCTAAAAAATATTAAGTCCAAACCCTACTTTCTGAATGAATTAAGTAGTTCCTAAATGAAGATTTGGAAGGGACAAGGAAGATATTTTTCTCACAACTCTGTGCATGTATTTAACTTCCCAAGAAGAAATCTATTTGAGAATAGTTTCATCATTTACTGTTTCCGTAAAGGAGAATTCATTTTATTTGTGCTGTCCTGTTACCCCTCGCTCTCCAGACTGAGGCACAGTGATAATTGTTCTTACAGTACTCTCTTCTTCTAAGAGCACTCATCACAATGATGACCTACCCATTAATATAATTCCCTGAAAGCTATTCATTCTCCTGGAGAACGTGAGTGTTATGAGGACAACTTCTGTGTTGGTCTTGTGAACCTCTACAGTTCAAGGCAAACTTCAATTCATCAGGATAGTAATGAACAACTGCTCTTGGAGCTGGTTTAACTTATACAATTGTCTATTTTAAAAGAAGAGTATATTAATCAATCACCACATAAAAAGCCTTTAACAGTATATTCTAGATATAAGCATGTTAATGCTAGAACTCCAAACCCACCCAGTCCCATTCAAGTCAATTCTGATTTTTAACGACCCAATAAAACAGGGCAGATAATTCCTTAGGGTTTGAGTTTTGAAACGAAATCTTTATGCCAGTAATCTCATCGTTTTCCCATAGAGCAGTTGGTGGATTTGAAACCCACACTGCGTGGTTAGCAGTTCAATGCTTAACTCACTGCTCCCCTTAACTTATAAAACTTTTGTGCTGAGCCCCGGTGGCATAGTGGTTGTGTGCAGGACTGCAGCCCACAGGGCTGACGGTTCAAATCCAGCAGCAGCTCTCCAGGAGCAAAGCTCTCCTCCTACTCCTACCAGGGCAGTGATGCCACAAAAAAGAACAAACCAAACTTATAAAACTTTCAGTGAATTTTCACTGTACTGCCATTATTTAGTTGGTTGGGTACCTCTGCACTTTGCCTCTCTTTCCTTTATGCGTGGATCAAATTTTTACTTAAATCAAACCACTCCAAGAGAGAAAACAATATTTTAAAAAATACTACATTCTTTTGAAAAATACATTTCAAATTAATGGTTTAAGGGACTCCCTACTGAATGAACTTACTATGTTATCCTTCTTCCTTATTCTTTTTGTTAAGCAATGTTCTTAACCTTGAGGAGTAAGTAAATTTGCACCATTATGTGGCATAAACAGTTCATAACATTTACAGTGAGAAATAATGAACTACAAAATTGGATATTAAGTAATCTAATGGTGATTTTTTTTTGAGTGCGGTAATCACCTATTAGTACAGTTTCATTTGAATCAAAGTAACCACATAAAGTAGGTAACAATTTGTGCTCAAATGACTTTTTTCACACACACAAAAAAACAACCTTAGAAATAAAAGAAGCAATGCTCTGCTTTACCAAATAGGTAAAGCAGTTTTCTAAACAAATTTGGGGACTAAAATACCCACCTGCGTGGGTGCTACCCAGTATACAGTTCACAGCAAAACGAGAGAGATGTGAGACAGCAAGCACACGCTCCTGTAGAAAGCATGAAATGCCAGGCTCGGTGTCTCATGCTTTCAGGTGTTTTTCCAAACCTGACAAACCTGGCTCAGATTGCGGTTTCTTTTTCGGCAATGGTTTGTCATCAGTTATTGTATCATTCACCTTTTTCTGCTGGTCTTCCCAGGTAACCTCTAGCATAAATTAAAAAAAAAAAATTCAGAACTTTTCAGAAGTGTCAGATAAGGTGTACAACAAAAGCCTCATCATATTTCAGGGAATTCATTTGTTTTGCTTCTCTAAAACCTCGCAAACTTAGTTTGATAGGTTTTAAGCATTCTTAATATTTAAAAAACTACAAAAGCCATTGCAGTGGAACCAACTGTGACCCATCGTGACGGTAAAAGGACTGAGCAGAACAGTCCCTGTGGGGTTCCAGGCTGTCAATCCTTACAGGAGCCAGCGCCTCATCTTTCTCCTGCTGCGAGCTGGGGGGTTCTAAATGCTGGCTTGGCCGTTGGCTGCTCAAATGGTAACCAACTAATTCATAACCCACTACACGACAAGGGGTCCTCTTTTTCATACACATGAGTATTATTTGAAAGTTTCTTAAAAAAAAAATCAGTTCCAAAATCCCAAAGTCCAAAGCCCTAAAATGACTTCCAGTCAATGCCTAATTCCTAATAAAACACATTTAATACAAAGAAAACAATTAAAATAGCGCAAGATTTGTGTTCAATAGGAAGATACTTTAAAAATAAACTTCTATAGTATCAAAATGCAATGTTTAAATGGACTTATAATGTAATTTTCATATGTGTCAAGGGAGATCCATAAACTTCAATAGACAAAATTGTGACCCATTTTACTAATATATTGAGCAGTAGCTTCATAAATTTCAGAAAAATGTATATGCTGTGAGATATTATTTCAATAAAAATTCTCATTCAACAATAGAAAAAAATTAGTGATAAACAGATTGGCATAATTGACTACTGAGATGCCCAGTAGTGGGATATAACGTTAATTTATATCAGCAAATATACATTCGATGCCTACTATCATCCAGGTATTTTTGACCCTAAGGACGTAACAACAAACAACAGCCCATGTTGTAATAAAATTTTCATGAGAGAAACACCTTACAAATAAGAAGAAAAAGTAAAATATTTTATTTTCGATCAAGTAGTCTGAAAAGCCCTAGAAAGGCCAACTTCTGAGCAATGAGCCAGGAGGGAGCTAGCCATCTGGTTAATTTGGGAGAGAGCACTGCAGGGAGACACGCCGCGCAAGAAAAGGTCGTAGATGACACCAGGCTTTGTGTGTTGGAAAAGCAAGACGCTCACCAGGGCTGGAGCAGAGAGAACACGGAGACACTTGTAGAACAAGAGCACGAGGTCTTAGGGATGGGAGATGGTAAACACAGACCAAGAGCCGAGTAGGTCAGGCATCAAAATACTCACTTAAAAAGAGCAGCCACCATTACATCTTGTTGTGTGACCAAAGAACTTCAGACTCCCGGCCATAGAGTCAATGTTGGACACCCCGACCAGTCCCTGAGATGCTGTTTATGGAAGCCCAAAGTCCAGGCTTTCTCCTGAGGTGCTGTGAGTGGCTTTGAGTTGCCAGCCATGCTGATGACTATGTCCTATGCAACCCACTACACCACCAGGGCTCTGGTCCTGAGGCAGGGTGCCTCAATGAGACTACACATCTTATCATTTGCCTTTTTGACTTTTTAATTCACATTCTTTCTAAAGCTACACTATGAGTCAAATGCTGTGATGTCAGCGGCCGTTGAATCAATTCAGACTCACGGTGACCCCAGGTGTGCAGAGTCCAAATGTTTCCTGTTTTTAAGGCTGTGCGCCCTGCAAAAGCCGATTGCTCTGGCTTTGCTCTGCTGCCCCTCTGGGGGTGTTGAGCCCCTTTGGTTTTAGGTAGTAGTGAAAATGCTTAAGCATTTGTAGCACCCAATACAATTGCTTGAGTCAGGTAGTAAGTATATAGCTATGTCAGCTAGTCATTATTTATGTACATTTTAATCCCCATAAAGTTTCCCTATGTTATATGTTATGCTCTGGAGTTTTAACCAGCTTTGGCAAATAAATGGTGGGCTACTAATTCATTTGTATAATATTAAACGATTTTATTCTGTTTGTAGTCTGGAAGCTCAAGTGAAATGCGTTCACTTTTAGTGATTCTGTAGATATTTGACATACCAGTGACACGGCTTTCAGCATCACAGTAATACACAAGTCACCACAGTACAGTATGACCAACTGGCAGACAAGGGGAGGTAACAATTAATTCATTTTATAATACTAAGCTAAGCACAGCTAGGAGGTTGAAGCTACTGTTAAAAAATGGAAAATTGGGGCTGAGCCCCGGTTGTGCACAGGACTGTGGCCCACTGGGACAGAGGTTCAATTCCAGCAGTGGGGTTGGGCCTCCTACTCCCACCACCGGAGAGCAGTGATGCCAAAAAAAAAGGAAAATTGTATTGCAAATAAAGTTTTTAATACTATTAGCAATAAATTAAAAATGTCAGTTTTCACTAGTTGTAATAATTACAGGTGATTTTTTTCATATACAACCTATCTTTATGACTTTCACTTCCAGAAACCACTGCATGAAGTGTACATATTTTCAAATTCATAGCCCTGAAATAAAGGTTACTAGTATAACCTGTTCCAATCCAAAGTAAACCAATGACAACAAGGAAACAAACTGCTTGTTTCAGTAGTAAAGTTGTATTTGGATGAAAAGTTTATGCTTTGATTTTCCAACTGGTAAGTAATTTGACCAAAATGTAATAAAGGATGATTAGATCTAGATAAAGGTACAGTATTGGATTTTCAATAACAACTGGCAAGCAATCTGGAGAAAGATGCATTTCATTCCATTGATAGTGGAAACAAAACTCAAAAGCTTTAAAGATATTAAAAAAGCCTGACAAAACTAGCAAATCCTTTTTCATTATGAAATTGAAGGCATCGGCTGAGTCCCGGTGGCGTAAGTGGTTGAATGCAGGACTGCGGCCCACTGGACTTGGCGGTTCAAACCCGCAGTGGCTCTCAGGAGCAGCGCTGGGTAGCTCCTACGACCACCAGAGGGCAGTGATGCCAAAAAAAAAAAAAAGATGGCATCATCTACTTCTTCATTTAAGCTAATCTTTAGATAACATAAAAATCTAGACTGAATTTATTAATGATTACTGTTGATTTTGAGTGGACTGTGCTTTTTAAATCTACCATGAGAAATCTAAATAACATGAGAAATTTTACAAGCCCGACATCCCACAATCAAATTTCCTAAAATCATATGCCCATGACATTTAAAAACGTCATTATTTCACCTCTCACCATTCCTGAAAGCTGTGAGGTTCCACAAATAGAAGACATGCGGCCTCTTATTTTTGAGCCAGAGTGAGTGTGATAAGGTACAAATCACTGTGAAAATGGCTCAGCCTGTTTGCAAATTGGTACAGTATCTTCTCAGGTACAGAGGAAAAGTACCTTAAAACATAACAAGTTCACTTTTCATACACTTTCTTTAGAGGGCTAACAATTGAGTAAAAATAAACTGTTGGTAGTCATTTGTGTTCATTTTTGGAATCCAGCAAATCATTACTGAATTTCTACTAAATGATGATAACATAAAAGATCCCATTCTGACCGAAATGCCAAGGTAGAGAGCATAAGGTCGCAATGACTTTGAATTTGTAAGTAACACAGCCTACTTGGGCCAATGATCAAGGGTCTGAAAGACTGAAAGAGGGAGGGATACAGACACCACTGAACTAAGGCAAGAAAACTTGGCGTTGAGGAACATCTTGTCCATTAAGTGACTCCCATTGCCTCTCTGTCCATCAGGGCTATAGTTGGAGAAAGAAAGCCAGTCCTGAAGAGCTGTCAGTCTATTTCCATCTCCAGTTACTCTTCCAATGACACTGGAATAACTAATCAAATTTGATTTTTGAAGGAGTTACAAGATATGCTTCTTTGTGCAGTACCGTGTTCAGGACAGAGAGGCTCTCGCAAACTATCAGAGGACCAATAAGTAAATAGAGGCAGAAGAGTTGAACAGAAATCTTAACGTGTTTAGTGAATAGGATCATATTCAGTAAGCATCCTTAGAGATTTTTTGACCAAGGAATAACCTAATCCATAAAGACTTTTGAAATATTGATGAAAGAGTGGGTGACAAGCAGGACATACAGTAAAGCGAGAGGTACAGCAGGTTAAAGGGACACCAGACAGGGACAATCAGGAAGGTGCCAAACTGTTGACACCTGCAAGGAAGAAAGGAACTGATTTAAGAGAATAACACAACCAGTCTATGATCGAATGTGGACCGAACCAATCTCGTGGTTTTAAACTGAGCCATTTTAACTCATAAAATTTCTTTTAATGACTTAAAATTAATTTCATATGGCAATAAGAAGTATTAATTAAGTTGTTTGGGTTTTCTGGGGAAATTTGAGCTCAGAGCCAAGAAGATTTTATGAAGAAGTACAAAATATATGTTAATTTACAATCTAATTATCACCAGACTTTGTAGCTAATGTTATATCACCTTATCATTTAGACAGCAGAGTCCCTGCATCAGTGAAATCTTTTTACTTTTCAAATGTCTTCACATTTGACCTTGAAAAAGAAGGCTTATCCTCTGCACTGGTGCTTGCAGATGAAAGACAAAGAGCTTATAAATAATTTTTCATCCATAAATCATTTTGTTATTAAAGTAGTGTCTTGAAATTTGGGAAATAAGAAAAGAGATTTCCATTTCACAGATGAACTAGCTTGGCTTAAGAGCTGTTGTATCTTTGCCTACAATGACACTGTTGGTGCAAAGTTCAAGCAGGCCCTGAATGCAGATTCCACACCTATACTTTCTCCTGCACCATGTCATTTTCCTAAGATTAACTTACTTTCAAAAACAAACAAAAGACCGCATTACTACTGTGTTTACCAAGCCAGCAGTGACCTGGCTGTGAAAGCACTGGAGTCCAGGAGGAGTCTTGCTTAAATCTGATAGGTCACTTGAAACTTTGAAGGTATCATAAATAAAAGGAAAGGAAAGCAAAAAACAAAGCGGAAGACAGAAAGGTAATTAGAAAACATCAGCTTTCAAATACTCAATTTCCATAAGTTCACTGGAGTTTGTGAATGGGGAGGGAACTCTTGGTGCATTCTTTCTAGGCCCATCTCGATCTGGTTTACGTCACCACATATTCACTCTTGAAATACCCTAACAGGTCACATGCCTTCACTCGTGTCACCATCAATTCTCCTGTTCATTCTCACCAGTTACTTTTCCTTAATACCCAACAATTTCCATCCTGCTTTTTTAAAAAAATAGAAGAATGAAAGAAAGAAAGCAAAAACACAGAAGAAATATATTTAAAAATTTTTTTAAATGTCTCTCAATTAATTTTGGACACATGGATATTCAACCACGTTGAGAGGCATGCCATATTTAGGGAATAATCATGAATGCCACACAAAATCCATTCCACTGAGAACATAATAAAGTGTGAAACGAGGAAATGCAAACTAGTATCTATCTACCTCTGACCCAAAGTCTATGATCCTAAAAGGTCCCTAATTTATAAAAAAAGTCTACAGAAACAAGAATCCGTTGCAAAGACTACCAAAAATTAGCGAGAACTCCCTTCCCCATACATTTCATTGTATACCTTTAGAAATGTGACTTTTCTACTTCAGTCTATCACCCTGAAAGAGACTAATTCACAAAAAATGGAAAGAGGAGGAATACGCCTCTCAAGGTTCCAGAAACAAACAAACAAAAATTGAAGAAGAACAATAGCAACATACCTGGAAGAAAACAAACTAGTTGAGACTTCATCAGTCGCGTCTCAAAAATACACATTTTTTTACCATTAAAATAAATGCAGTACCCTCTACACAAGAGAAAACGATGACCCAGAGACACTAAAATATTTGTCAAACTTCCTTAGCAGAAGCAGAACTGAGCTTTAGACCCAAGTATCAGTACAGAACCCTTAACATTATGAAACTTGAGAAGCTCCAGTGGATTTAGAGTTCACTAATCCAGTGGTCGACAAACTGCAGCTCATGAGCCATGTGCGGCTCTTTCAGTGTGAAGGTGTGGCTCTGAAGTCACACTGAGAACACTTGAAGGTTATTATTTCAGATCACCATGATTTCATTTGTTTGGAAAAGCATATTTAAGGCTGTTGAGTGATTTTAAAATTGTTAGGAGGGACAGGATTGACTCTTCAGTCTCAAGAGTTTGCCGACCCCTGCTCTAATCTAAGGTGGAAAAAAAAAAAAAAAGAAAGAACCAAAACTAAACATTTGTAGATTTATTTTATACCCAGCATAACACATGTACATTTGTTTTGCAATATTACAAAAAATTTACCTTACTTGTAAAAACATAAAAACCTTACACTGAAATCCAATCCTGTTTATTTCCACCATGGCATTGTTCTTTTTTGTTTGTTTGTTTTGCGGCATCACTGCCCTGGTGGGAGTAGGAAGCCCAACTTTGCTCCTGGAGAGCAGCTGCTGGATTTGAACTGTCAACTCTGTGGGCCGCAGTCCCGTGGCATTGTTACTCACACAAGTTACTGAAGCAAGAATACTATGATGACTAACTTCCTAAAAATAACTAAATATATTTAACAATTGATCCAATGAATATGATAGAATTTGTTATTAAATTTAAAGCTAAAAATTTCAGATCTACTAAAGTACAGAAGGTAACTTTTTCATAATATTACATGTGAAATATACATGATCACAATTCACTGCTAGGAAATAATAGTTCTGGTAATTATAACTAAAAGCAATTAAGTAAGTCAAATAATTTGATATGGTGAGTTTATAGCATACATATACTACATTTAATACTATTTAGAAAGGACTTAGGGCTAGTTCAGGGCAAAGTATTCTATATCCCTCTTAGAGGTATCCAGGCCTCTTATCACACCTTCCCTTCCCAACTTTTAATTTTCTCCAATCACAGGCCCTTCATGCTTTGCGTGAAGATTTGAATGAGACAAAAGTTTCCAGGAAAGTCCTAATAACTTTAAGCTATATAATACTCAAGTCATTAGATAAGAGTAGAATAAAAAAAAATAAAGAGTAGAATCCCAAGTAGTGACTGGAGTAGGAAAAATATTTGGGGTAGTAGACAACTACTCTGTATCCCTTAAGAGCCCAATTCTTGACAGATAATATGTATCATGACCTCAGGACATTAAGTAAAAGATAGGCTACAGAATACTTTTACTAGTTATACTTTATTTATCATTACATTTTTGTTATTTTGGGGAATTCCCCTAAGGAAGGAAATGTGGTATTTACCTCTGCATTCTCAAAAACTACCTAATACACCATACTTGACAAATGCAGGCTGAATTTTACAAAACATTAGCTCATATCTAAAATAAGGCAAATGGTTGAAACCCGCTCAGGAGAAGATTCATCAGAAAGATCACAGAGCATGTATATATTACTATTTAAATACTTAATTTAGTTTGCTATTCTCCATAAGAATATCGATCCCATTATGCTAGCCTGTTTTTCTTCTTTACATTTGTCAGTATATGGTCTTAGCATTCTTCTATCATTAGCATCTCCCCATTAATATAGGAAACAATCTTAAAAGCAGAGTCCTTCTTAGGCATGCTCAGTGCTCTTCCACGTAATAGGAATTCAATCATGTATAGGAAAAATCGATAAGTGAATGGGAGGAAAAAAACTACATGCTTGATCCTATATAAGGTTAATGGGAGTAGGCTTGACTGACGGGTTATGTTTCTCACTTGCTGAGGGACAACACAGTGAGTCTATTTCAAAATTATATGTGTGCAGTTTGCAGAAGATGTTGATAAAAGCTGCCTTCATTAGTTCCTCCCTTAAGCCTTCAGAGCTGGTGAAAAGTCTCTACTATTTTACTCAGTGCTGGGGTACCACTAGCACCTGTTTACAAGCTAGGACCCACAGCTACTTCTTGCTGACTCTGGATACTTAAGTAGGAGAAAGAGCATGCTGCGTCCAAATCTCTCTCCCCCAGAGGGCTTTCTCTGATCCACAAAACTTAACTTTTACTAATTCAAAACAATATCTCGTACTAGTGAACTTTACCAAAGATTCAAGATAAGCAAAAAGTCTTTCTCCTAAAAGGAGATAGCCAAAGGAAAATTTGACAACCGAAGATTAAATTAAATAAAAATAAGACAGCATTTGTAAAGTATATACACATTTTCATCTTTTGAGTTTTTTTCATTGAGTTCCTCTAGGATATACTAGTGCATATTTAGATTGTTACACTTAATTAATAGTGATGTTTCTGCAGTAAGGCGTATTTTTACATACGTGAAAAAACAGAGTAATGTGGTCCCAATAATAAATTATGTAGAAGATAAAATGAAAACACAAAAAACCTAACAGTCTAGAGATGCAAGATTTAAACCTATTCAGATACAACCAAAATGAGATAAACAAAGTAGTATTGAATATAATCTCAATTAAAATTACTATAGTTAGATCATATGAAGCAGATAGATATTCATACATATAGAATAAAAAATACTAAATGGAATTAAGATTTTATTAGAACTGTTGCAATCTGAGTGTTGAATGGATAACTGAAAGATATATTAACTTTCAGATCACTGAAATATATTCAAATACATATTGAAGAGCACTTTTTAGATGTACTGAAATTCAGATGTCAATAAAAATCATAAACTAATAAAGATACACATAGTTTACATTAAATATTTTGTGGGAAATATCTATATTTTATAATACCTTATGTAATTCTGTTATTTTTAATTCTGTTATTTTTGTCTTTTTTTAATACTGTACATTATAAGCATGTTATACTTGAAAACATCTGCTAATGAATCATTAAAACCTCATCATAAAGATACATAATTACTAAATGTCAATTTGATCACATACACATATTCATAAATGAAGGGAGGAAAGAATATATTCAAGACCAAAGCCTATTTTAATTGAGATATAAAACTGCTAATATCTTAATTTGACCCAATATGCCAGTTTCTATGATATTATATTGTGGTTAGGTGCCATCGAATTGACTCTGACCCTTTGCGACCCTATTATTTAGCTTATTAAATTTTTTCTACTTTAAAATTCCAAATTAGAATATTTTGAAAATAGTTTAGTTTGACATTGTGAAACTGAAAAATATCACTGCTGTATTTTTCCAGTACATGATTATTATGCCTACTAACATGTCTCAAAGAAAATTGTCCTTTAATATGCTCAATAAAATAGTTTCCAATCTTAACGTAATACATTTCATAAGATAGGATTGTCCTAGGAACCAATAATATCAGAAATATAAAGTAATATTTATACTTCAAATTTCATATTCAGATAAAAAATTCATATTCAGATAGGTACAAAACCTTAAGTTGGAGAACTTAATTGGACTATAGCTTGCATTTAAGCTTTATTTACACAGCATATCATTCACTTGCATTATACATATCAAAACAAAGTATCTACTATAATAAAGAATGACACTATTAATTTCATATTAGACTTGCCTTTTTTCACATTAATAGGTGGGTTTGCTGTTTCTCCCTCATTGTCTTTGCAATATTAAAAACAGACAGTAGTGATTAATAATGAAGGTTGTTAACAACTCATGTAGCAACGGGGCACAGCCCAAAAGACAGCATCACACAACAGGAAGAAAATGCATGCACTAAATGCCACACCTCCCAGAGATAGATCGGAGAACAGAACACTCTGCTGGGCCAGAAAGAAGCAACAGCAACCATAAGGTCAAGGAATAGCACTAGTTTTATAAGAAATAGGACAATATAGTTGTATTTTTATGAAAACCCAACAATTGATGTGCTTTGCTTAGTCTATCTTAAGAATTAAATGTAAGATTCAAACTGGTTCAGCAAATGGTTTTCTTTTGCTTTATGGAATTAAAATAAATGAAACTGATAACTACTGCGGAATTCTTCAAATAAAACCTTTCAGAATTTGAATGAAGTAGTACAAAGTATAGAGGATTGGATAAATAGGAAACCATTACATGCACAGCTTACTTAAAAAGCAATTCTTACAGTATCCCACAAAAGTAGAACTCATTCCACATAAAGAGAAGAGGTCGTTAGGTATCCAGAAGAGTTAACCAAACACTTCTATAAATATGCAACTAAGGTTTCCTTTATTTCCATAATTTAGTATTCAGGTACACTTGGGCTTTTGTCTTTATGATATTATAAATCATTGCTGACTCTTCCCAAATGATACCTAAAATATCTCCTAAACTTCAAAAACCAATGGAAATAAGCATCCATGAAAAACATCGCGCATCCACATACTGGCACTGCTTCCACATTCAGGTGAAAGAGATGAAAAGGCCTCAAAAGTACAATCTAGTAATCACGGATAAAAATACAATGATCAATAAAACAGATTTAAAACTATTCTGCATTGCTCAAAGAAAGTTAACAGCTGACAGATAAGGATTAGGGCTGAATTATGATTTTCAAATAAAATAGTAAAATAATATTTTAGTTTTACAATGCTTTCTGGAATATTCTCACAAGGAAAACAGTAAAAATTATGACATATAAGCACAACAGAAGTGTTTGAAACATCAAGAAATGAAAGCTTTTTCTCAGCACTTACAAGGAAGGCTCTTTGGGGAGAAATGATGGCTGACTTAAACATTACAAACCAACAGTAAAGCTGTTGCTATCTTAGGGGAAATATTTAATGGAAAATATTATATTCAGCAAAATTTTAATAAAACAATCCTGCTCTGCATTTACTTTTAATTTGCCTCTTTTCAATTCAAAGTCTTGAGGGAAAGACCAAGATTTCAGGACTCAAACCTTCACTCCTTATCACACACAGTGAAATGTAGTCTGTTTGTTTCATAGGTACTCAATAAGTATTTGTGAATTAACAAAAAGTGCTAAGAATGAAAAGATGGAGCAAAGGACAAACAGATATCTTGATCAGGGGCATTATCTATAATTTTGGTTTGATTTAAATATTAATCAAAATGTTCAGCCAGCTGGATAAATTAAATATCCTGGACAGATGACTAGGGAGCTTACATAATATCTCTTCATTGACAAAATTAGACACTCTATTTTAAAATTCTGTCCTTAATTGCATATTTATAAACTGGAGTCCAAAATAGTTTTTCAGGAAGGGACAAACTCTAGTCCTAAAACATTCCCCTACTGTTGTTATGTACACACACAGACCTTCTTCCTTGACCACTTCACCCTGTGTATCTGCCCCCTCCTCTTTGACCTGCCCCATTTCTTCGTTAACATCTGTATTTGCATGAGTAAAAATAAAGAAAAAATAAAACCACATAAGTGTATTGCTAACTGAAAAAATGGAAGCAAACAAAACACTCACAATATTTAAATGAAGATGATTACAAGGCACTAATATTTAAAATACGTTTCTGACTTGTATTATAGGGGAAAAAAAGTATACTGTTAAAAATTACCACTGCTGACTTCTATGATGGCTTTAATTTGTAAAAGAAATGGTAACCCCTCAAATATTTAAGATACATGGATAATTATATAAGGTTGACGCCATATCTTGTTTATATGAGTTGGTATGTCCTTAGAAAAATAATGCCAACATGGCTTTTCTTCTAGAGAAATAAAATATCATTTTACAGACTTTAATTTCTATAAGACAAATATTTATCAAATTTAGAGGAAAACAAAACACAATGTTTAGTTTCATATACTTTTACTGCACTGCTCTATTTTACTTGTCTGTGAATGTTGATGACTAATTATGCACCACAGTCAACATATATAAAGTTTATAATTAAGTATAGAAACAAAAATAAAGCACAAATAAATGAACTGACACAAAGATAAATCGGGAGATCCTCATTTTTGAATATTAGAAAGCAGACATTTCAATACATTGATCATAAAATGCCATTTAGTTACAACTAATGATAATTAGCCTTTAAGCATTATGTTACGTCAAATATAAATTGACTTCGTCAATGGAAAGTTTATTCACAGTTAATTGTACCTTTTACCTCAGATTGACGTCAAAGGTTCTAAAATGTACCAGTATTTGTCACCTCTCAAATCTGAAAAAACTAATTATACCCTCGGTATATCCTGAAATCTCCATACAAATGAATATAAAAACAAGGTGTGAAAACCACCCATGTTGCTGGAAAATGACAGAAACAAGAGCGATTTCAATCCATACTGTAATGGATAAAGCAGCTTTGGGTCCTATAAAGGAAAAAAAACCCAGAAATTCAAATGAGGGAACGATAGGTACAGTCATCTCTTGACAAGCCCTCTAAGCACTCATCACGCTGATTTTTAGTATCAGTTATATGTTCAGTTTCAGTTATGAGAAAAAGAATGGGGTTATTTTTTGTCGAATGATGATAGCTATATTAGATATTACATTAAAAAACAATTGTGATATTAGCTGTTTCTGACAATATCTATATTTTCAACAAATTATACTGTAAGACTTCCTTTAATAACTTGGGAAGACAAAAAACTCTATACATAATACAACATTTTCCTTATGAGAATTATTTTGAAATTAGACACGCGCATCTTATGCAAATAATTGAGAAGTAAGAGATGCTGCTGAAACTTCTTTAGGGAGCAGAGTCAAAATCTGGTACAGAGTAAGTAGAAAGAAGCAACAAATGAATGTTTTTATCACACAGGTATCACTCATGAGAACTCAATTTATCTCAATAAGTTGTATAAATCCAGGAAGGTATTGCTCAAATGCAACGTACTACAAATGTTATGACTATAAAAGTATAAAATTTAGTACAAACATACACAGGATGACAGTTATTTTCAATGGCATTTTAGAAACTACTTGAAATATCTTTTTGTTTTTAAATCAGTATTTCATGCATTCATTCATTCAACAAATATTTATTGAGGGCCTCCTTTAAATGCTGAGCATTACTCTATGTGCTGGGGAGTTGTCAGAAAGCACCTCAGATTCTTTTTGTTTTGTTTTGTTTTGTTTTTTGTTTTTTGGGCATCACTGCCCCCTGGTGGTTGGAGTAGGAGGTCCAGCCTTTGCTCCTCTGGAGCCGCTGCTGGAATGGAACCTCTATCCCAGTGGGCCGCAGTCCAGTGCACAACCACTACGCCACCGGGGCTCAGCCCCCGTCTCAGATTCTTTAAAGATGCAAAATCACTCTCAGAATTCAACAGAGGATTTTTTTTGGGGGGGGAGGGGGACAGATAGTTAATGTATCACACCCTGTATCTCTCGACTTAAATTTTTCTCTTGAGTCTTAATGTGGTGTTTGATAATAAAACTAGATCACATTTAACTCTGAAACAATGTAAACAGTCATTCTAAAACATTAAAAAAAATGTAGAAATACAAACCACAGTCACTATCTAATCCAACAACTTTCTTTTCTAGAAAGCTAAGATTAATAATTTAAAAATAATCATAAATACAAAATGAAATATATGATGATAAATATAACTAGACTACATGTACACCCTCAATGACATAAACGCAGACTGCAATTGATATCTTCATTTAAAGCCTTATGTACTTTCTAAAAGACGAATTGGATTTTAAAGGGGAACATTTTATCTTTGCATTTAAAAGAAGTTAAACCCTTTGCATTCTTACTTGACTGAATCAAAGAAATTTAACTCCTTGGTAGGATTTCTAAGCAAAATGAAAAGACTACCAAAAACCGAAAATAAATTATTAAAACCAACAGTATATAAAAGTCTCTACAAAGAAGAGACATCAATTGCAGTTGGGTTTATTTTTGCTTACAAAGCCCCCCAGCAAGGCTGTCAGCAGAAAACAAACCCTCCTTTATTACAGACCTTCATAAGATTCTATCTCCTTCACTCCATTGTCTAGAAAACAAAACAAAATAAAAAACAAAACAAAAAAGGGAACCAAAGCACAGGGGTTAAAAACAACAGAACTCTTCAAAGGTACAGACTGTATCGTCTATTAAAAAAAAAAAAAGTTAAACTGTAACTTAAATATACTTTCTTTTCCTTCTTTTTAAATTGCAAAGCACATCCACTTACTCAACAAGGGATTATTCAAAAAATAATGTTGAAAAAATGTTATATGCAGTCATTATCCATGCGTTCAGAGGTCTTTTACGCAAGAAGTTATAAATTTGGGGGAAGTATGTGCATGCGTGTGTGTGATCGCGCGCGTGGGCAAATAGGGCTTATGCCAACATTTGTAAGTTATAAAAATATCAGTACAACATGCATGTTTTTTGGTTGTTATAATCGTGATTACCTCTTTCTGGTACTCCACTTTGGAGAAGGGTCACCGTGGTGTGCATCAGCTAACCAGTCCTTTGCAGTGTGTGAAAATTGATTTGGCTAGTTACTAACAAACTTTATGGAACTATCAACACTACATAAACTTAAGCAATGTAATATCATCCAACTGCTTACTTAAGAGCATTCTTTTAATGCTTATTTCTTCTAAGAATGAATTGATAGCATTTGAAAAATGTTAAATAAGCAAACTAGATGAAGTTAGCCTATTTTTCCTCCAAATAGTACTCATTTGGGAGGCAAAATATATCTTATCACTAATGAACAGCGACAACAAATGAACACAAGGGGAGTAAAAAAAAATTCTGGATTTCTCTTAGCCTCCATGTGCACTTCCTATATGACATAATTCAAATCCAAACTTACTTCTCTCCGACGTTCCCTTTGGTGGAAGCTGTGGAAGCTGTCGGCCTCTGCGTCCTGCCACGGGAGTACTTGATGGGCTTGTTTGAACAGACCCAGTACGGGGATGGGACCTACAAGATACACCATTAATATTCATTTTCAATAGAATGAGTTAAATACTTTTAAGACATTTGGTTCATATGATAGTTAAATAAGCGTAATTTTAAAAGTTGCTTAGCTGCTGATTCCAAGGTTAAGAAAGTAGGACAAGATAAGGGTATTGCATGATTATCGAAATAGCAAGAGACATTTATATTTTTGTGTCATATGCATACATTCACACATACATGCACACAGAAGCCTACAGTAAGATCCATGGAATCGTTAATGTAAACTAATATTCAATCCACATGAAAGGAGGCAAGATGAGGATTCTGCAGCTCAAAAGAAACAAAGGGTGACATTTTAGATCATCTGTCTACTGGAAAACAAACTCGCTAACTTTCTTCCCCTCTTCTACAGAGATTGTTACTCAGGTTGATGTTAAATAACCTTTCCTTGGACAGTGTCTCAAGGAACTGCAAATTAAACTCCAGGTTTCAAAGTTCAGCTGAAGAAGATGTTAGTTACTACGTGACATTAGCTTTGATGGGTAGAAACTAAGACTCTAGTTTCGTTTATCGTCATTATGATGAAAACTCCAAGAGTGATGTCTAATGGACACAAACAATTTCTCATTCGGTAGGAGAAGAACATGATCGTTATGAGGTGCATCATGTGGGCAGTTACCCAAAACTCCTGAGAAATGAGAAATCACAAAACAAATGCAGTCAGAACAGTTAATAAACAAACTACAATGACAGCCACACACTATTATATCCACTGAATATGAATAGTGTGCTTACATTGAGAGGGTTAGTATTGATTGTTATTGGTGATCAGCCAAGGATGATAGAAGAGACCATTAACTGCTGGGAAAATAAGATGGTGTGCTGGTGGGGCAAAGGGGAAGTTAGTCTGATTGATTTATCTTTCACCTCGATAAGGCAGGTGAAGGAGGGGCAGATCTTCCCGTCATTAATGAAGGCATCGACCTCATGAGGTTTGTATCAGGACGCTCAGTGGATCGGGAGCGGGTGGTGGTCCGCTCTAGCAGAGGCCGTTGTTCTGTTGATCTGGATCTGTGATATGGATGTCTAGCTGCTGCTTCACAATCCCTGAAACGTTAGTCAAAAAGCAGCTCAGTTGACCTTCAGTGCCCTTCTGCTATTTGCTTATGATTTTGAAAAAAAGCTTAACTGTTTAAAAATTTCATTGCGCACGCAAAGAATTTTCTTTCCCCCAACACATTCTGAGCAAATTCACACTAAGCCTCTTAAAGATTTCTAAGGAGTGCTCAGTATAATCCATGATAAAATAAAATGGCGTGTTTTCCAAAATGAATTTCCTGATTGGAACAAGTGAAACGTGTGAAGCATTAGTTTAAATAATGTAATTCTCTTCTATTTCCTAACATTCCCCAACAGATGAAGAAAAAACACATAAACATTCATTCTTTATGGCCTTACGGCTGAGGGTGCAACCTACGTATATGTAAGAAGTTACGATATCCTAAGTGACCCCTGAAAATTCGAAGAGAAGAATCAAAATGAGGTTGTAAGTGCAACTTGGAAGTCTTATTAAACACAGCCTACAATAAAATCATTGTGTAAAATACTTGTCAGTAAATCCATGCCGTCTGTCTCAATGTACTGTAGCAATCCCAAGAAATACAATTCAGCAGGGGGTGTATTTGAAATAATACTGGGTCCGAAATAGTATGATCTCCATGACTACAAATAAATTCAATACACAAAATTTATCCTTATTGAAAGAAATACACTTAATTGTAAGTAACCTATTATTATTGATTTTTGTATCCCTAGAGTTTAGCATAATGCTTTCTACATAAGATGTGATCAATAAATATATTCTGACAATAGCCCCACTTTCTGTCAGGCAGCTCTTAAAACACTGGCTTTGATGCTAGAACTAAAAAGTCCCAGTAAAACACACTTTCAATCCAAATTTTATATTCTACCTAGTTCTGATACACAGGAAACCACAGAAGCTCATCTTACTCTGCCTGACAAGATCTCTACGAGTAGGAATTATCATAATGACACAGCAAGATTTTCACCACAGAAATGGAAAGTTATTTTATATTCTGGAAAGTAAAGCAAGCATTAGTTTCTCTCAAAACTAATGTATCAAGGATTTCCACTTACCTATACATTCTCTTATTGAGCTCTTTTTTGATAATGACAAATATAATTAAGAAAACGAGAATAAAAAAACATGATTTCCAGATTGAATGAATTATATGGTATACATTTTTGGACCAGTAGAAATGAATGATTTTACGAAGTGAATAATGAGTATATTCTATGCTGTGTCTTCTTGAGTGGGTTTTACATTTAAAATTATATATATTAATAATTTGTTTTAAAATAAAGTTCAGGCTGAGCCGGTGGCATAGTGGTTGTGTACAGTACCGTGGCCCACAGGGTTGGTGGTTCATATCCAGGAGCAAGGCTGGGCCTCCTACGCCCACCAGGGGGCAGTAATGTCCACAAAAAAATTAAAAAATAAAGTCCGTGTAGCAAAATATGTTCGATTTTCTAAGATAACTCTAGTATTTTTAATGAGTTCTAGAATAGGATTAAAGAAAAAATAAACAAAATAAATATGATTAAATGTAAATAATATAAAACATTCTATTATCTAACAGAAGAATGAAAAAGGCAGCTAGGCAGCTTCACAGTATAAAATCTGATAACTCTATTTTTATTTCTAAAAAAATTGATTTTAGAGAAAACATTCACCCTTGAACAGAAACATGCCCAATAGTTTATTATGTTTTATGTACATCTTTATATATCTTCATCACCATAGATAACCAGAATCAATGGGATATATGAGGGTGTACCCCCCAAAATGGATGATCATTTGTCTTTTTGATGTGAGGGAGACAATGCATTTGAAGTTTATTCCACCAATTCAGATCGTTAATCAAGCTTTCCATTTAGAGGTTCTGAAAAGACTGCATAACAGTGTGCAACAAAAAAGATCTGATTTATGTCTGACTGGATTGGCACTCACAACAATTCACTGGCTCATGGAGCCATCTCAGTGTGGTGAGTTTTGAAAGAAAAAAAAAACCAGCATGCCTCTCTTGGCCCACACACCTTACTCAGCTGACCTTATTCTGTGTGACTTCTTTTCATTTCCGTGAATGAAGAGGGACACAAAAGGACAATGATTTGAAGACAGGAGAGTGAAGGGAAAAAATGAGAGAGATGCTGTCAGCCATCCCAACAGATGACTTTGAAAAATGTTCCCAAGGATGGAATTACAGATATTTCAAATATATTCAGTGTAAGGGAGAGTTCTTTGAAGGTGATAAGTTGTTTTGTAAAAAACAATTAAATACACAGCTTTTGGGGAGGGAAATTTCAGGGTTTTTTATGGTATCCTCTTGCATAACTCTTTCTTAAAATATCTGAAAGATTGTCAGAGTTTCATGCTTTACATTAAGATTTATAGGGCTGAGCCCTGGTGGCGTAGTGATTGTGCGCGGGACTGCGGCCCACTGGGATGGAGGTTCAATTCCAGCTCCACGGAGCAAAGGCTGGGCCTCCTACTCCTACCACCACAGGGCAGTGATGCCCCAAAAACCAAAAAAAAAAAAAAATTTACAATCCTCATATTAAGATTTAATACTATCTTAAGCTAATAATAAACATAGCCTACTTATATAACATATAAAAACAATTTGTGCGATATCTTTATGTAAAATAAAGTTGTAATAAATTTTATTTATGCACAAGTTTGTTTATTCTGATCCCACAAATCACTTTAACTGAAAGGGAATTAAAAGTCAATATCTACAGTTTTACTTCTTCAGCATTACTTAGTAATTCAGAACTATGAGTGTGGATGAAGTTAAGGATAATTATTTCAAAAGTCTTGATATTTCTTATGTCTCTAAAAGGGTGCTATTGATTATTTATAAAACAATGAAATCATTTTTAAAAGGAATATTAATTATAAAAATATTGCTTTATTGAAAAAAATGAAGACTGTACTGTGTCTATTAAATGTTACTTATATTTCCTTTCAATAAGAATAAGAAATACAAGTATAGAAAGTTGACATAATATAACTGCCACAATATCAGATAAAAATAGGTAAATAAATGAAACTTAAAAAACAACTAAAGAAGGTCAAAACTTCCTAAAAAATGACCGACCGCAGGGGCTGAGCCCCAGTGGCATAGTGGTTGTGTGCGGGACTGCGGCTCACTGGGATAGAGTTTCAATTCCAGCTCCACAGAAGCAAAGGCTGGGCCTCCTACTCCTGCCACCAGAGGGCAGTGATGCCCCAAAAAAGCCAAAAAAAAAAATGACCCACCACAACCAAGGTAATGAAAAGCTTCCATATTCTAAAATTTAATAAGACATAAAAGACCATGCTATACTACTTTTCCACAACTGGGGAGATGAACCCGAAAATTCTTGCTAAGAAACTTGAAAGAAGTAACCCCTAAATCGCCCAGTCTCATAAAGAAATCAATATATAAAGGTTGAGAGCTTTAATGAAGTTTAATATAAAAATTTATAACTATTTAGCCACCTAGTTGTCTTTGTAACAAAATTAGAACTAATCATTATCAACTGACAACATGTAACAACAGCCAGGGTAGTGACACCAATCAAACTTCAAGCAACCCCAAGTGAACTGCCACTGACTCGATGCAGACTCGTGGTGACCCCTGGGGAGTTACAAAAATTATCTTTTTGGTATCTTTCAATGAGAAACGAAATCTTAAAATCCTTTATTGAAGGTGACAGTTGGATAATTTTCTCTCTCATTATTAGTTGCTTTTAATATGCTTTAAAATCTTCCAAGTACCTGACATAGCTGACTGATTTTGTCACCTCTGCTACTTACTTTTGAGTCTTTATTCTCAATCAGTAGGAGCTCCAGTGGACCAACAGGTAAGTCAAGCAAAAGGTTCCCTGTAGAACCAGGGGCTCCACAGGAAGATGTGGTCATCGCTTTCTGTTAAGAGTTACAGCCCAGAAAACCCTCCTGAGCAGCTCTCCTCAGTCACGTGGATTTGCTGTCAGCTGAAATCTACACAGTGAGCACCCAGCATTCTCCATCAAAGTTACACGTGACTCATGCAAGGTACCAGGGAAGCACAGGCCAGCAGCCATGTGTTCACCCATCACAATGATGTCACTTCAGTTTGAACTAAGTGCAAAGCAAAGTAGCTCTCTGGGGATGACAAAAATTATATACAGAGAGAGATTATTGGACAAGGCAGTGCTTCTAAGTAATATTATAAATCAATGACAATTATTCTATAAGGTAGAATTATAGGTTATGAATCTAGATTAAATAATTTCACATCTGTATGGTAAAGATTCTGTGAGTCAAGTTTTTCACATTTCATGAAAAATATGTCTTTTAAATACAAAGCTGTTCACCATGAAGGTGTTCCTCAGAAGTGTTTCTGCTGAATTACATATAATCTATATATGTTGGGTAACCATAAATGAGGCCATTCAAAAATAACAGTATTAAGAGTCAGTCATATTAGCAACAATCTACCATGGGAAAATGGTCGTGGTACACATGTTGATAACAGAGAGCATGGCACCATTAATGTCAAAGGACACTAAAACTACCAACAAGCCTGTTTTATCACGAGAGGGAGAAGAAAACCATTCTTTTCTCTGAAAGTGTTCTTATAGTAATTATTAGAAATAGCTAAGAGAAAAGATTAAATATCCCAATTTCCTCAAGCAATCAGGGAAAATATAATACTGAACACTGAAGATGCATTATATTATTAAAGCATCCACATAATGTAAAGAGGTCAAGGGATTGAGGACTGCATAACTTCCATTGTTCATGAATTATTAATTCACAAATAACAGAAACAAGCCCACAAATATGAAGGTGTGTTTCTCCAGCAATGATTACCATACAGTGAATGAATATATCTTTAAAAACTCGGAAAATCTGATAAGTGGTGTAATTACCACATTCTATCTATGAAATGTAAAGAGCTCTGGAAGATTAGTTCCTTGCATGTCGTGCTGCTAACCACAAGGTCAGCTGTTTGAATCCGCCAGCTGCTGCATGTGAGAAAGATGAGACTATCTCTCCCTGTGAGCTGGAACTCACCCAATGGCGGGGAGTTTGGAGCAATTTATAAAATTCTTATTCCCTCTGCCTGGGTCTATTAAAATTTATTACCTTTTTTTTCAGTTAGAATAAATTTAAGTTATTCCATCATGGTATTGTCTCTATATTAACCCATTTCCTGTACCCTCAGAATCTCCATCAAATAATGTCTATTTGAAATATGTATTTCCATGGGTCTGAATTGAGTGCTGATATTGTATGAGCAGTGATGAGGTGTGTGCTTCACACAACAATGTCTTATTTCTATGTTGAACAGTTTGACTAACTAAATTTAAATGAGTAACCAGGTTTTCTTTTACATGTCTAGCTATACATGGATAGCACAATAGAGTGCAAATTCCTCCTGTGCACTGCTGCCTGCTGTAATTGCCAATATGCTATTTCAAATGATATAATGAGAAGATGTTTTGAAAGTGCTAAAGAGATAATGTATAGGTAATAATACAAAATTAATTTGGATTCAGTAGTGCAATGATGGTAACCATAGCAACAATAAATCCCAAATCCTTTATGGGATTGATTAACCCTTCCCCAAAGCACACCACATTCATAAACTATCAGAACAAGAGATGAGCTCATTTTATGGTGTAGGCAGACTTTGTATCAATTTCTACTGACCTATTCATAATGGATGGCATTCAATCACAAATGAGTAGAAACAAGAAAAAAATGAGAGAACAGGTAGTGAAGGATTATTTTCAAAAAAGAATGGAACCAATAAAATCATACAAAGAGATGACAGATACTGTCATTGCAGAGGACTTGAGATAAGTGTGACTGATACATTAGAGACGCTACTGAAAAATATGGAACGTGTCCATGAATGCACAGGACAGTTTAGCAGATAGATGTAGGAAAGAAGTGAATGGAAATGCTGCAAATAATAAGACAAAATGCTAGTTGGAGAGTGAGCTTAGAATCAGTTTATGGTGATCACTGTAAGGGCCTTGACTTAATAAATTTTGTAAGATAGGCCTTAACTGTAAATGAGAATAAGTTACTTTAAGGAGCAAGGTGTGCTCGATCAAGACCGTGGTATTTTGCATGGACTCACATGCATGTGAAAGTAGGACATCAAATAAGGCACCCTACGAAATATCCAGGCATTTGAATTGTGGGTCTACAGAAGCCTACTGAAACCAGCCAGTCAGAGCACAGGGTAGCACTGATGAAGCATGTAACTCTCCTCTAGTTCTTAAATGCTTCCCCCCTTCCCACCATCATGATCCCAATTCCACCTTACAAATCTGGCTAGGCCAGAGGATGTACACTGGTACAGATAAGATCTGGAAACACAGGGAATCCAGCAGATAAACCCCCCGGGACTAATAATGAGAGTAGTGAAACCAGGAGCATAAGGGGAAGGTGGGGGAGAAAAGGGGAACTGATCACAATGACCTGCATATAATCCCCTCCCTTGGGGACAGGCCACAGAAAAGAAAGTGAAGGGAGACATGAAAAAATAACAACAATTTATAAACTATGAAGAGTTTGTGAGGGAGGGAGGGATGATGGAGGAGAAAGGGAGAAAAATGAGGAGCGTGTACCAAGGGCTCAAGTAGAAAGAAAATGTGGGTGAAGGGAGACATCAGTCAGGGGAAGACATGAAAAACATACTAATTATAATTTATAAATTATAAATTTATAAGGGAGGGAGGGGAAAAATGAGGACCTGATAACAAGGGCTCAAGTAGAAAGAAATGTTTTGAGAACGATGATGGCAACAAATATATAAACGTGTTTGGCACAATGGACGTATGTATGGATTGTGATAAGAGTTATACAAGCTCCCAATAAAATGATTTTTTAAAAAATAATAAAAAAGAATCATGGATTATCAAAAGAACAGACTAATCAGTTTCTGAAGAAGTACCCCTAGGATGCTCCTTAGAGGCAAGGATGATGAGGGTTCATCTCACATCCTTCGGACACATTGTTAGGTGAAACCAGTCTCTGGGGAAGAACATCACAGCTGGTTAAGCAGAGGAGCAGGAGAAGAGGGAATGGCACCAACGTAAGTGCCATCGAATGCCTGCATCTCGGCCTCAAACATAAGAACAATTGTGCCAATGGGGCAGGCCCAGGCGGTGTTTCACGTTGTCGTGTATGGGGTCGCTGGAAGTCAGAACAGGCTCTATGGCAGCTACCAGCAACAACAGATCAGTTTAGGATGAGCTTAATCACGTCTATAAAAGCTCCTCTGCCTCATTATTGGCTGGCAAGTAAAATGCAGTCCATGTGATCTCCCGTGCTCTTCTTTGTAAGTCCTTCACCTTCATTGCTGGTTTCTATACAACTTCTCATCACCTCTACCTTGTGCCCTGTTTGATATAGGTCAACTGAGTAGGCACTAACCTATAGGCACTTAATAACTACTCTCTTTAACTGCAATCTCGAGCCCTTACTCCATCGTTAACAAATTTCGTGACAATGGTTTATCCACATGAGCCTCTTCTGCCAAGGCTGCTTCCTGGTCTTTCTCAGAGTTCACAGTCCATGCATCCAGAACGGGAGACTGGTTTTCCGAAGAAATTTTGAGCACATACTCCTGTATGGGAACTGAAATTGTGAGCACTAGGTTGCCAAGAGAGCCAAGGGCCGCAGGGAGAGCCTTGGTCCCATTTGAGTCTCCATGTAAATTGAGCTTCCATTGAAGTTTTTCTGACCAGGGACCAGCAGGTGAAAGCTTTGCCCTCATGCAGAGTGGGTTTGGTGGAGGATTCCTATCACTCCCCTATCCAGGCTGAGGAGGGGCAGTCTCCCTTTGGGGGATTTGCCTGGGTATCCCCCTATGGAAATTGGGGTCCTAAGTACTCTTGAGGAGCTCTCGTGGTGGCATGATGGGTTGTGATTCACGAGGCTTGCAGCCTAAAACCACCGGCTGCCGAGCAACTCAGGAACAAGGCAGGCTTTTCTACTATAAACAGTCTCAACACACACAGGAGCAGGTCCTGTTGGGCTGCCCAGAGTCAGTACTGACTGACAGGGGAAGGCGGGGAGTGTTGCTTTGGGAGAACCATGCAGTCACAGGCACGTCACCTGAAGCGCCCCTGTCAGCATTTCTAACCTGCAGTGGAGTTCGTCTCCCCATCAAGGTCCCCTCCCACTCTATAGTCTGCCCTGCGATTGTGGCGAACTGAACTGTCACCAATCCTGATTTTGTGACAGGTCCCTCGGTTCTCCTTGTCTCTTAAGTGGCAGGTTGAATGAAGATGCTTGGACGCCATTATGGCCTCATGCCAGGGGTCTGTCTCCCTCATGAGGCTTTGTCCTTGTCTTTGTTCTCTTTAAGACTTCACTAATGTGTCTCTATAATTTAATGTAATCTATGTTCTCTAGTTTTCCCTTAGACCACTCTTTCACCATACTGGCCAAGTTCTTACCTTGATTAAGCACTCCTTGACTTATTACTCATTATTGCAGTGGGTTGCTTATGTCTATCTAATGTTCAATCGCTGTACGTAGTCATTTGGGACTTGCATGAGTCATCTTCTTGACTTTAATCCCCACGGGAATGCTGCAACTAAAAATGAAACCCACTGCCCTGAAATGGATTCAAAGTCGAAAAGATCCTAAAGGAGATCTTACCACCTAAAACTGAAAACTTAACTGAAAACATAACTCACTACACCACCAGTCCCCCAGGATAACAAAGGGAGAGACACACACATATGCTGCACAAATATAAAATTGCTCGGCAATGAAGACCCCTATATTGGAGTTAAAATTCTGAGCACCCTGTTTACAGAAGATTATAGATAACAGAGTTCCCTTGTTTTCCTAGTCGTTAATTGTGGGCTGCTATTTCAAGGTCAGTAGTTTGAAACGCCCAACAACTGCATGGGAAAAAAGGAGGCTTTTTACTCCTGTCCATACTGTGGTGGTGTGTGTATTGCTGTGATGCTGAAAGAAGCTATGTCACTGCTATTTCAAATGCCACCAGGGGCACCAAAAGCAAACTGGTTTTAGCAGAACTTTCAGACTAAGAAAAGACAATGAAGAACAACGAGGCTCCCACTTCAAAGAGAAGAGTCCCTGAAAACCTTATTCGTAGCTTAGAAACATTGTCAATACCGAAGGCCCCCGCAGTGTAAGGAGAACATTGTCAGAGACAGTGCTGAAGGATGGGTCTTTCAGGTTCCCAGGCACTCAAATTATGACTGAAGACCTGATTGCTCAGAGTAGAGTCCACCAGAATAATGTCAGGTTGGTACAGTCTGTGGGAGTGGAGCCTTCAGCATCTTTTTTTTGGTGGTGGGGCACCACTCTAGGTGAGAAGAAAAAAGCTGCAAAATCCTGCTTAACATCAGAACTAAGAATGTACGAAGAACACATCGAGGAAAATTGGAAGATATTAAAAATGAAATGGGTCACATAAAGATCAATATCCTAGGCTGAGCCCCGGTGGCACAGTGGTTGAGTGTGGGACTGTGGCCCACTGGCTTGGCGGTTCAAATCCAGCAGTAGCAAGGCTGGGTAACTCCCACAACCACAAGAGGGCAGTGATGCCAAAAAAAAAAGGATCAATATCCTGGATCAATATCCTAGGCATTTAGTGAGGTAACTGATAGTGACTATTTTGAATGAGAAAATCATGACTTACTAAGCCAGGAATAACACAATCAAGGGGAACAGCATGACATTCATGGTCAAAAAGGACATTGAGAAATTCTGCATGAAGTACAATGCTATCTGTTACTGGATTATACCTGTCCAACTTCAAGGAATTACAATCAATAAAATTATTATTCAAAGTTATGCACTAACCACAAAAAGTAGCAATGAAGAAATTAAAGAATTCTACCATGATTGATCCAACATACAATCAAGATACATTGATAATAATTGGTGAATGAAAGCAAAAAATTAGAAATAAAGAGGAAGGAACAGTAGTTGGTCTTAGTTTCAGAAATGAATCTGGGCATTACATGGAATACTTATGCAAAACTAATGACCTGCTCGTAGCAAATACCTTTTTTCAACAACACATAAAAGGCCAACTATGAAACAGACCATGATATGATCATATATAAGCTCAACATAAAGCTGAAAAAAATTAAAACATATTCATAAGCGTCAAACTACAATCATGGGTCTAGTCTATCCCACATGACTTCCGAAAACATCTTATTAACACATTGAACAGTAATGACAGAGTAACTAAAGCAAATACAAGAAATGATAAAGTCAAAGAGCTGAACAGGAAAATTCAAAGGGCAGTTCATAAAAACAAAGCCAAATATTATAATGAAATGTGTAAAGACCTAGAATTAAAAAATGAACAGGGAGGAACATGCTTAGCCTATCTGAAACTGAAAGTACTCAAGGAAATCTTAAAAGATTTTGGCGGCAAAATATCAACTAGTTCTCTTAGTACAATGACTTATTGAATGCTGCAGGAAGCATGAAGAAAAGATAAAAAGAGTAAACAGTCACTATACTAAAAGAACTAGTTGATATTTCATCATCTCAGAAGGTAGCATATGAGGAAGAACCAGTGGTACTGAAGTTGAAAATTTGGGTCAGCATATGAAATTGATATTCATCTTGGAGCCTAAAAAAATTGACAATAAAGTGATATATACTTATTGATAACTGATCCTTGAATGTACTAAGAAAAAAAGGCCTTATACCTGTCTCCCCCCCTTTTCCAAAGATAATGTGGCACATGTTTTTAATTTAAGTTGAAGTGTAGACAATATAAGAGTACAAGAATAAGAATAAACATATCATCCTTCATGGTACTCATCCTGATAAAATGTCCAATAATCAGGATAGCGTTATCATATTCTTCATATTCTGGAACTTACACACTTAGTAACTTGGACAAGAATATACAGTCTGAATGTAATACACAGCAATGCTTAAAAAATGAAGAAAATAAAATAAAACATTATTTAGAATTGAAGCAAGATAACAAAAATACTGATAAAATGCTAAAAAAAACAAACCCTTAAAGTTAGCAAAAACCATTATCAAATAACTAAATTGGTAGACTCAACATTTCACTTAGATTTACTGAGAGATAGTACACAACATGAACTAGGAACTTGTTGTTATTATCTATCATTGTTTGTTTCCACACATGTCAATATGAATTCAACCCTTAGAATTGAATCGTTAATTTTATTTTTCCAAACTTTTATTATCAATTTTTCACCAACTAAATTAATGGGGATATAAAAGGTTACAGTTCACGCCAAATTACTTTGAAACAAAAATAAGAAGTAATAAATAAGGCACATAAATTTATTATCTGTTCCAGTTGAGCCCACCACTTTACCATTGCCATTTTCTTGTCAGCCCCACAACCACAAAATTTTGTCGACTAGCTCAAATTCTTAATGAAAACATTAGAAAGCTACTTTTTCTTCTCTTCCTAATACATTCCATCATCTGCTAAGTGTCAGAGAAGTGCATTTTCCTCAAGGCAGCTATTATATTTCCCCAGAGTATTCCAGCTGCACTGTCTTTGGTTCTATGCAAAGTCTCACTTGGAAAAAGCGGTTTGGTGGCAGAACAGAAATGAACAAAGACTTCCCCACAGACGCCGTAAATCTAGGGTCATCTATATGACCAAGGAGTAGATTGAGCACAGTCAACTTTCTTTGACAAGGAACTACAGGTCCATCAGTACAGTCCACCTATGCACATCATTGACAACAGTCCCGCACTGAAGAGCGGGAAGCAGAACTACACATCCACCAAGGCTGTCTAATTATCTAATTAGGAACGCTGCTAAAGACAGCGGGAAGGTAAAAGTGATTAATTTTTTAAAAGACTCCCATTACTCTATCCTTCGGGATTATCAAAAGTTAATGTAAATTCGGATGAACTAATTCTCTTGGATAGCAGCAACTCATCAAAAGAACAAACTATTTTTAACATCCTACTAGAATGACTAGGCGTGTTTTATTTCCCACTATTTCATAAGGGCAATTAATATTAATTTATTGATATATATACACAAGTGTGTATATATAGATATATGCATAACAGAAATATAAGTGAATTCTATCACACCAGTAGACAAGCACATGCAGCTCTATGAACAGACGCAATCGTAAGAAAACTATACCTGCCATCCCTGGGGTGATGCACAATGGTCTGCCTGTGTCTGGAGCGAGGTAGAGTAAGAAAATGACTGCAAGCGTGGCAGAAACAAGGATATAAAAGAGATTCAGGAAAGAAATGAAAAGGTAGAGTTTAATTTTTTAAAGGTGAGATTAAAAATAGATAAGCAGATAATAAGCAAAGCAAATGAAAATTGTTATTGAAAAGCCTGCCTCTTTCTGTCAATGTCCATTATACAATGGCAGCTGCTAAGAGTTAACGTATTTTCAAATAAAATGCAACAGAAGTATAACCAATTGTGATTAAAATAAAATCATATGTCAAAAGAAATATTTTTCAATGATCAGGCTCACATCTTCAGCACCATCTAGAAAGTGTTAGGTAACAGAGATTCTTTCTCATTAATAGGAGAAAAGGTGGGGAAAAATGATAGAATGACCAGAAAGCTTAAGAAAACACAATAAAAGAAGTAAATTCCAATACCTAAAATAATTAGAAAATATTTGAGGTGAATTTTTCTCTATTAATTAATAACCATGAAAAATTATTAGAAGGGACCATAAAATTTCCACTTAAAGAACAAACTGGTACAAATAGGTTTTAACTGGCTATTCATTTTATTATCCATTCTATCATGACTACCATAATTCACAACAGCCCCAGACCTGAACCCATTTGTAGTTGACTATTCTTGCCATAAGCACTAGTTTCAATTTAAATTACACAGTATTTAAGTGGTCTGACTTTTTTTCTGGTCTCTCAAAGACAGAACACTTATTCCGATAATCATTGTTTCAGCTAAAAAATAGTAGTTAGCTTTGTACTCCTGTCACTTCCACACCTCCCCAGAGAGTAAATGCAGTACTCCTTCCTGATCCAAAGTTGTCCTATTCCTGTTACCCACACTCGATCACACTCGGAAAATGTGGAGTACCTGCAGACATGGCATGCCTCTCACCATCCCAATCCATCCTGCCCGGGACCTGAATCACCTTTCTTTAGTTACCCGCACGCTCTCCATCCATTTGTCCTTATTAGTCTTTGTGTCTAATTTAAGGAGTTCTGGTGGCACTGCCAGGAACTCTGGTGTCGATATTGGTTACTTTGGGGCTGCTACAGGCAAGACTGGCAAGTTCAAACCTACCAGCTGCTCAGTGGGTAAAGATGAACTTGTCTCCTCTCTTACAAAGACTTAGAAAGGTACGGTCGCTCTCAGTCGGAATCCACCAGATGGCAGTAGGTTTGTTTGGATGCCTAATTGATGACTAAGACTGAATTTGATCATAGGTACGTGTCTAAAGAGGGCATGGTTTGTCTAGACTTAGGTACTATCTAAGTCTGAGATGTCTACTGGGGGTCTCGGAATGCACTGCCCACAGAGTCGGGCGATGACTGTCTAGGTCTGTTCTCATTTCTTCACGAAAGTCATAAATGTCTCCACTTGCAACCCTGCCTGTCACGTAACCTTGCTAAATTTTGTGACCTTGTTTCATTCATTATCCTCTCTTGCCTTCTCTTTCTCTGTTACATTTTTGCTAAGCTTGCTTTTCTCTCTAGACTTCAACTCATCTGCTTTCCTTTTTTCAAAATCAACAGGAATTGCCAAGACCATCCCTCCCTCACACTAGCTGGCTACCCCTTGATTCTTATCTTGATCAAGTTTTTGGAGTCATCCTGTGATGCCGTATCTGTTAACGTCTACCAATTCCTTTTCATCTTTTCTTGGTCTTTATCATACTACGTTTATTTGTGGTAGCAGACAGCCCTTTTTTTTTAAACCGCTATTTTCTAAAGCCTCTCCTCTGTTTTCTGGCTTTTAAAAAGAGCATTTATTTAACACTTGCTAGGTGGTGCAGTGCTTATGCTCTGGGTCGGCTGATCGAAACCACTGAAGGCAGCTCCACTGGAGAAAGACCAGGCTTTCTAGTTTCAGTCTCGGAAGCCCACAGTGGGGGTCACTAGGAGTCAGCGTAGGCTGGAGGGCAGTGGGTGTGTTTCATTTATGTGCCAAGTCCGTCTTGAAAGGTGTAGTCTGCTTAATCCTACTGACTTCACATCACAGTGCTTAGCTACTGACACATTCCTCAGACAAGAGAAACTGAGGCTGTCGGCACTTTAACTCAAACCGAGGCTCTTCACCAGCTACACCTATGGCCTGGACTCTTACTGGACTGTGTCTGTTTAGTTTCTTGGGTCCCCTTCCCCTATATACCTCACAGGGAGCTATTTCCCAAGAATCGTTCCTCAACCCTCTTTACATTCTAACACATTTTTTTTAACCCAAATAATCCTATTTGTTTTCTTTAATTTCTTAAAATATGTGAAATAGCCTTGCTTTCGCCTTGATTTTCCTGCCTGACACCTTTGGTGTGGTTTCTTGGTTTTCTCACATGGCTTCTTGGGTGTCATGCAGCTTCTGCCGACCAACACATGCTATGAGACCTTCAACGAGTCACTTGTGATTTGGACCTCTGGCGCTATGTGTGAAATACGGGGGCTGGAAGAGTGATTTTCAAAACTGTCTACCATGTTTGACTTTCAAACAATGTTCATGTAAAACGAATATAGAGAGGAGCCCAATACAATAAGAATGATTCTAAGTACTGAGGGAGGGAGACACGTAATCCTTACCCACTGTAGCAGCCCCTGAGCTTTGGACTTTATGATCCCTGGTGTCCCTTCTGGGGCCCTGGGAATGCAGGGTTTCAATGCTCAGCGGCGATCCAAAAGGTCCCTCGTGCAAATGCACCAGGCGCTCCATGGGAGCAAGAAGGGGCAGCCTGCTTCCCGAACCACTGCAGCTTTGTTCCAGAGGGCCTGCAAGAGTCAGACCGACTAGAAGGTAAGGGGCGTCCCAGTGTCCTTTCTAGTTACAATCATACTACTACTGCAACCCCTTTTGGACCCTCAATGATGCCTTTCCTAGTCATTCCAGCTTCAACTAATGATTTAAGTATTTATTCAACCAATCCTGGTTGAAAGCTTCAGAGTTTTCTTTAACTCCTCTATTTTTCTTATTTTCCACATCCAACTGATTTATATTCTCTGCTGGTTCTCATTTTACCATAACTCAAACTTGTCCCTTCTGTTCTTTTCTCTTGCACTACCTTGTGTCAATCCATCATCAAGCTTTGCCACGAGGAACCTGTTATTAGTCCATTCTACCTTCACACCGCAGTCTCCCCGCACCAAATCCATCCCAAACCCTGTCTATAGAAATATTTTGCAAATTATATTGCTCAAAACCTTAAATAGCTCCCAATTAACAACAAAAACAAAAACACAAATTCCCTACAATGGCAAGAAAATTAGGTTCCATTATAATGTCAATCTTTACCTCCTATCTATTCTCTTTTCGCATGCACTCCGTCTATCTCAGTACACAAAGCTACATGGGCTTCTCTAAATGCATCGTTTAACACTTTATTCAACTCTCATCATTCCTCCAGGTATGTTTTTGACTACCTTTCCTCTCAAAGTCCTATTCACCCATCCAAGGTGTACTTCCCTCTAGGAAGCCTTGACTAGACCCAAGAATAATGTTCTCTCCAATCTGCTCTAATAATATTATGATACTATTTTTATAATTAGTTGGCATAAGATTAGCTTTATATTTAAACTAGGTAAATATGATTTAAAATAATCTTTGCATACAATAGTTACACAATAAATATATTTTGACTAGAGATAAAAAATAAAAACAGAATTACATCTATTTCATGAAAGCTCTACATTCTCCAAAGAGCAGTGCTTCACATAATCATAGAGGTTATTTAGCTATCCAACCTACCGAGGATCCTAAGCAAGTAAGAAAAGAGAGTACCAAAACCTCACTGCTACCTCAAAGGGGGGGAAATAATATCAAATAATTATCATGTTAGAATTTGTTGTTTAAAAAAGAAACACGTCTCTGAAAATTACTTGAGTAACAGAGCATGAGTGAATTCCAAAGCTTGTGGAAACTTAAAAATTCATAAAGCCAATTTTAAATTAATAAAACTTTCTGAATTTTATAATTAATATTAGACCTAAAGCTTTATAATTAATATTGTCCCTATAAAGCCCAAGAAAACATTAAGCAAGAGTCATCTTCATCAGGAATCAATTCCATTGTTTTATTTCTTTTTCTAGTGTCTATAGTCATGCCAGGGCTCTTAATCTTATTTGGTCATGATTTCCTTTGAAAATCTTTTGCAAACTTTTAAAAAGTGCCAACTGATATTATATAAGATGAATAATATTTTAGCAATCATTAGACCTTTGAAACCCAACCAAAGGCCATAGATGAAATCGAGGTTCTTTGCTCTATTCAATGAGTACAACTGTAGAAAATTACGCAGCTCCATTTCCCTATGTTCATTTTCTTATGACGAGGGAATACTGTATCAACGCTGAATTGTGTTGAGTTAAGCAAATAAAATAAGTTATATTTTAATGGTACTTAATCAATCTGTTTGAAATAGTTTTTAATGTAGCAATAATTCAATCCAAAAAAGAAAACTAATAAATATACTAAAATTTAAAAAATGAAATTCACTGTTAAATATGAAATAGATGACATTCTAGCTTTTAGGAATGATGAGATATTCCTATTTTAAAAAGTAACCTAGATTAATAATCTACTTTCTAAACCCATTAAAATTTTTACTAAATGTAAATTTTGAAGATAGCACAATATCATTTATAATCAATTATCTTTTTATAATATTAAATATCTGTATGCTCCTTGTAGAAAACTTTAATGAGAAAATACCCCATTCTGCAACCAAACCTGTAGTTTCCAAAGTTAAGTCCAACCTGAATTAATGCATTTTTTCTCGTTCTGTTTCTTTTATGTTGCTGAGGTTATCTTTAAGTTTCTTGAAAACACAGAAATATTTTTAATTATCTCAAAACATGTTCCTGAAATGTAATAAAATGCATTGTTTTGTAAAGTGAACGGTCTTTCCAAATCTGCTGTCATTATAATTTTAACATTTCAAAGATGTGTCTCCTTCAGAGTTGATATCTGGAGGAGTCAAGAGAATAATCTTGCATGCAATAGTTATAAGCATTTTTTATATTTTTTGTCAGCTGATTGTTTCATGAACAGCAGAGAGGGGGCATGGGTGTGTGAACTATCTGTCACAGAAATTCTTATCATGGAATATTTTTCTTTTAAGATAAAAATTTACCAACTGAATACACAGAGGAGTTTATTATTTCTCTTCTTCCAAGGTTAATGATATTCTTAATATGCTAGAAATCTTCTCCATCAAATCACATGAACAAAAACACAGGTTATAGGATATTTCACGTGCTAATGATATTACTCCAAAATCAAATTAATTTATGTACATAAAATCTATTGGAATGACTTCTAATTAAAGTCACATGGTCTGAGCAAGAAAACTCCTTTTCCTAATTGTAGCATGAAGCAATATTTTCCAGAAAAAAATAAAAATGGGACAGAAAGAGCAAGGAGGAAACAGAAAAACAAAATTCCTCATTTCATTGGCTCACATCAACAGTGGAATTACTTATAATGAAGTCATTTACTCTTTTCAAAGTGAAACTTGATTTTGACTAAGAATAATAAAGTGAGCTATTGTGAGAAACAAAGGTCCAATTAAATTTTATACATGATCCTTTTACACCATCTATAAGAAAAGGGCACAAGTACTGTTTTTATTCCTTATGCAACTTAAATGCAACCAGGTACTAGAAACTAATGTCAAATAGCATTTATCACTTAGTTTAGTCACATTAAAAATCATTGTCTTCATGCGTAAACTTTTCAACATGTCCCCCAAACCTCCATGCCTTATAACAGATCTTTCTAATGTAAAGACACTTTCTATCTCTCTATCTCTGCTCTTATACTTGCCGGTCATCAGGGTTCAACTGATGTGTTAAATTTCCTACACAGTCACCTAAATTATATGAGTGTGTGGTTCTTCTCCTTATTCTATATGCACCTTAATAATGCGAATCATTTGCAAACCAAAAGGTCCTTTTAGTATGTTAAAGGTAATGATTATTGTCTGAGGACATAACATACATTGGAGGCTTTCATTAAACCACACACTAACTTCATAAAGTTGGCACTTATATTTCAACTTTATAGATAAAGAAAATAGAGGGTCAAAGAAGCTGAAATTAGCAAATGACAAAATACTGACTCAATCCCCCAGCTATTTGGGTCTAAAGCCTATGTTATAGAGAAAAAAGCGTATTCAGTAAAATAGTTGTATTTTACTCCCATGGATGACTTCTTCTCTTCCCCGCCCCCACCCCCCACGGTGATTACTTCTTAATGACAAGAAATGTCAGCCAACTTTACAAAATGTCTAGACCATACTTGTAGCTCAAAGGAAATTTTTTAGAGTTTTCAGTCAACAATATGGATTGACTATGCATAATGCTGTTCAGTAAAATTCACTGTAAAAGTTTAAAATTGGGGCTGAGCCCTGGTGGCGTAGTGGTTGTGCGCGGGACTGCGGCCCACTGGGATGGAGGTTCAATTCCAGCTCCACAGGGGCAAAAGATGGGCCTCCTACTCTTACCACCAGGGCAGTGATGCCCTAGAAAAATAAAATTAAAATTTTTAAAATTTTTAAAAAATGAAAATAAATTTTAAAAATTTAAAAAAAGTTTAAAATTGGGGCTGAGCCCAGTGGCGTAGTGGTTGTGTGCAAGACTGAGGCTCACTGGGTTGGTGGTTCAAATCCAGCAGCAGCTCTCTAGGAGCAAGGCTTGGCTTTCTATTCTCACCAGGGCAGTGATGCCCTCCCCCCCCAAAAAAAGTTTAAAATTATTCCTGCTTCAAAGCAGTAACCAAATTTTATAATGCCTATAGATGGGTTCTACCATGGAAAACTTTTTAGAATATTAGGTTAACACAAAAATCAAGGACTCAATGTTTAATAATGTGACAGGCTACCCAGATGGATCACATTGTACTTTGAAATAGTTGTTCCCTTATGTTAATGGATAACTATTACATAATTCAAAAATAACATAAGAAATGGATTTGCATTACTATTTCAATATGATTTTATTTTTACAAATTAAGGAAAGTCAGAGTTAAGAGTCATTATTTATGAACTAGAGTCTATGTCACTCTAAAAAGGCAATGAGATCAGGTGTCTGTAGAGCACACCAAACCTATAGAGACTAGTACTGAGTGTTTTTGCTAAGCTAGAAGAAGACTTGCATTATAATGTAGACAAGAAAAATAAAATGAGGTCTTTAAGAGTTAAGGTCTATACCAAGGATTAATCATCAAGGCTTTAATAGCAAATTTTGTTGCTATTAATCCTTTGGATTTTTTCCCCCTTAAACTACTGATAAAAGATTTGTGAATTTTTATTATATGGAATATTTTTTAATGTAGTTTGTAGTATAAAATTCTAAGAAGTAAGATTAACCTTACTCTGTTGTCTGAGGCATCAGTGTATTTCTGTTTTTTCAGTGGAAACATCAACTACACTAAATGACAAAGCTCTAAATCAATTCAGAGTTTTTTCTCTCACCATTTTCATTATCCAGACTTTAATGAAGAAGGGTGTACAACTTGTATATATATATATATATATATATATATATATATATATATATATACTTTCTAGAAATAAGCTCACTATAATCATAGTAGGTAAAATACTGATTCATTCACCCTAGTGTGATTTTTCCCAACTTCTAATGATGCCAACGAAGCCACCCTTTCACTATTGATACTGAATGTCTTCTCATTTCTTTTTAGATATCAGGCACAAACAGCCAATACTTAAGGCACTGAATTCTTTCTTCTTTTTTAAAATAACTTTGTTGGGTGCTCTTATAACATTCTGTACATCAATTGTATCAAGAATATTTGTACATGTTACCATAAGGCATTAATTCTTTAGTCTTCTTTTGGAGAAATGTATTTAAACAACAACTCTAAATTTAGACAAAACAATTAAATGTATAAACATTGAAAGCAACTTCTTACTCATATCAATTAACAAACAAACAATCATTTTCCTAAAATTGGGTTAGGTTGCATACCAAAAAACTCAGCTCCCCATTATTTTATCATAATGTTCTCTGAATGGTAAATTCCATTATCTTTTCTAAATGTTATCTCAACTCCTTGATAGTTTGGAGTAAATATAATCGTATGTATTTCATATAAGGCCAAAAATGAATGAGAAGGGTTGATCAATTAACCCTTCAATTAACGGAAGCAGAGTGCAAGTTAATGCTAAGGGTGTGAGTGCCGTAAAAAGGGTAAGTCGACATTTCTTCTAAAAACGGGGTGAGTTTTCTGAAAGCCATGGGGAAAACCTTTTCATTTCACGAACCCTGGTGACCTGTTCCTAAACAAACCACCAAACGGACACTCTGTTTCAAACGTGCATATGTATCTCGTAAGATACAGACCCATTGAGTGTTTGATAAACTTAAAGGATTTTTAAAGTGATTTCCTCATGAAAGTACATATGTGTGGGTATGACTATGACAGGCTGAGGAAAATGAAACATCTTGTTTTTATTATAACTATTATGCAAATTCATTAACTTAGTTGATTTTATTTAATCCAAATTTGCTGATTTAGCAAAAACAAAAATTGTAAGCAAGATGATTTTTTTTCTTACCAGAAGAAAAAATTGTCCCTCCCCTGTTTTGAATGATATAATGATCATTTTGATGAACATGTTCATTGAAATGGGAAAATATAGCTTGAGAAACTCAGATAAAAGCATGCCCATGTTCAGGATGAAATCATATTTTCTGAATGCAATGATTAGAGTATTTAACCATATTTACCTTTCCCTATCTGGAGAATAATGATCATCCATGACACGATGTCTATCCATTCGACTAATTGTATTATAATGTCCAGTAGAGGAGACTGTCCCTCGTAGCCGTTGTTCCACATTCCTATTAAAATAGCAAGATTCATGAAATACCTTTGGTGAAGCATTATATATTATACTACGAAGATTATTAATTGAGATACTGGAAAAAGGTGAAGTCACTGTAATGTCAAGTACAAGGTTTATTTCTTATTTTTAACTAATTGCATCCCTAGGTAAAGAGACACATATTTCAATTAGAATTGTAGGAGTTCAATTGGCAGAGAGCTAAGTTATCCTAAAAGACAAGACACGTGACAAGTCCAAATTGATCTAATGTCAAAGGGGATAGAGGTAAGAAATATGAAAGCTTTTAATGGGTGACATTCAGGCTTCTAAGTTGGGCATAGGATAGGGTCAATCTTCAGTGGTATTTGGAAGACTAGTTCTATGTGAAGGACGTGAGAGGAGTGTTGGATATGCTTGTGTTTGTGGCCTATAGGAATCGAGGAAGAGATGCTGACTAGGTGGCTGGGCATAAATTGAGAGCTCATGAGAGTAACTCAAAGTCTGTCCATTCTCACCCTCTCCCTTGACAACACAGCACCCAACTCCAAAGAACCACCCTGCTGTCTATAGTTATTGGGGCAACAGCTACCTAGGAGTCTCTTGCTTCATCTCCTGTCAAAAACATCAGCCCTTTGACATTTAAGAAAGATCATTGCATGGCATATTATAAGATGTATATAGCAGGAATTCTCATTTAAAAGTATAACTACAAATATAGCTAGATTTATACTGCATTCCCTATTTTGTTAAATAGATATATTTTGTTGCTACAGTTAAAGTTTTGTTGTTATTTATGAGTATGATGTGGTAGTAAATTTATGCTTTCTTTTTCAAGATAATTTAATTATATTTCCATATAATTCAAGAATGACAATGCCTAATTTATAAATATTTCTGTTAGAATGTTTATTTAGTATTAAATCATAGGCTAATTGGCAAGAATTGATATCTTTATTATTTCTTCAGATTGTACTCGTGAATAGGAATAACAATCCCCAAACCAAACTCACTACCATACAGCCAATGCCACCTCACATGTCTCATTTATTCCTTACCTAACAATTTTACATTTTCTCTATAAAGATCATGTGAGTTTCTAATGGGATTGATTGTGAGAAACTTTAAAACATTTTCAAATTCTTTATTATTCATTTTATCAGTTAATCTTATGGTCAAGAATTTGACAGAACTTCCATATTAATGCTGAGAGTATATTGGTGATCTTGACTTGTCTAGGAAGCTTATTATCTTGTCCAGAATCCTTTGGGTAAAGCACAAAGTGTCTAATTCAATTGGCAGACCTTTTAGCTTTAGTGCTCCTTATTTTCGTAGAATAAAGTATCTTCCTTTGCTCCTGATGACACTTCTGACATTGAATCCAAATTTTAATTTCCAATCAAAACTGTGGTCCCACTTTCTTCCAGCTTATACATATTCCTATTTTTTGGCTGAGGGAACTCTGGTGGTGCAGTGGTTACAACGATAAACTGCGCAAGAAAAGGTTTGATGTTTAAGTGCATCAGATGCTCCAGGAAAAGACAGGGCAGTTTTCCGTAAAGATTACAGCCTTGAAAATTGGTCAAGGCATTTCTAGCCTGTCTCATGTGGTCTGTATTTAGACGGAATTAACTTCATGGTAATAGGTTTGGCTTATTTTATTTCACTTTTTTTCTTGATTCCTTTTTATTTTTCACTCTTGTTTGCTTTGAAGCATTTTGCTGTTCACAATACATGAGTGAATCTTGCTTGGTTGATGGTAATCGTCCATTGCTTTTGAAGATCTAACAGTGACCTCTATAATCAATCAATGATGATGTCTTTGCGCTACCATTTCCAGACTGCCTCCTTCCACACTTCATTTTCCTGACAGACTAAATCTTTTATGTTGCAGCTCTTGAGATAGGGGTATTGTAGTCATGTGACTATAATCTAACGTCTATGCCTATATTTTATTGATGAATGCAAAATTTCAATCCCTGATTAGAGGTCTAACATTCTTCCACTTTTAATTTTTAATGGGCAAGGGTTAAATTTAATAAAATTATAAATTTATACCTATGTTTTACTTGTGCTGCTAATTTCAAATTATAGGTGTCTCAATTTATCAATCACTTCTCAGAAGAGTAAATAATTCTGGCCTTAGTTATGAAAGTAGTTAATTCAACCATTTCTAATATTTGAAGCAGGGTTTACAAATTTAACATTGTATTTTCTATTTACTTTCTTCAGCTGTCCAAATTAAGTCAATTCTTTGAGGGCTTAATTTCCTTTAAAATAAAATACTTTTATGAAATTTTTATGCATTTTAAATAAAATACATATATGGAAATCAAAACTTCTTAGTTATTTATAAAATTAGTAAGCTTATAATTAAAACTTCTAAATCTAAAGGAAATTGCTCACTTAAAATAGGAATTATAAACTCTGCAGGCATGAAAAATGTATTTTTTGCAAAATATAAATTATACGAATTTCTTACTTATTTCAATGTATTATTTTCATAGTTCTCACTCCAGTAAGACTCTCTGCACCTATCTGTGTTGATAAGAAATCTCCACCAGACAGAATTTTCAAGCCACTTGTGGGGCAGTTTCATAACATCCTGTCAACTTGAGTGAATAGGTGGAGTCTAGCCTGTCAATCAGGATATAGTGAATAATGCCTGTGAGGATTCTGGGAACTCTGGTCTTCCTCTGTGGCGGTAGGACAAATGGTCAGTCTTTCCTTTCCAGCTGTTGAGACACTCCGCTGGAGGAGACACATAGAGACCCACTCCAGATGCTTCCATTGTCAATATCACCGGATCCAGAAGACTTCCCACCCACTGGCCTGTGATCTTCCTATATTCGGCATCATTGCATGTGCTGCATGAGTTTAAAGTGGAATTTACGGAATAGGATTGGACGTATGGGTTAATATAGGGTTTGAGTACTTGACATGGCACGGACTGTGATATATTCCCAACGTACAATGGCTCTTTCATATAAAGCTCTCCCATATATGCTTGTCTCCGGATTTGTTTCTCTAGTCTACACAGACTACAACAATTTTTTTCACTGTTAAAGAATGTTTTAATTCTTTTCATGGTTATTCTGAAATTTTAAGATAAAAAAGGAACAACAAGTATTTCTATTTGTAAAAAATTTAGTCAATATGTGGATTAGAGATGATTATATTGGTTCTAGCTCTCTTTGCTTAATATTAACATGACTAGAAGCTATTTCTTCTCAATGATTTCAGATTACTAAAGTAAAACAACATGATGAGCATCCAAAATTACAAAAGTAATCCACTTTCCATACTATCCTTATTACCGAGGTTACAGAATATAAATGTTGCTGCTTTTAAAGTAGCTTTTCCATGTCATAGCTTATTATTGATCATTTGCAGTACTTAGGGCTGTGGTACCATTCTACATATAAAATGTAAATGTCATCTTACCTTTGTGGAGGAGGGACACTGGGAGACCATGATCTGGTCCTTCCTATGGCATCTACTCGATGGGGAGACCCTGAAGGTGAACAATGGTTTGATGACATTACTTGTTCTGGCACTGATAATGTTGAGCTCTGAAGATCTCGATCATTGTGTCTATAATCTAAAGGGGGGGGGGGAAGATGAAAATTAACATGATCTACACTAAACCCTTGTGTGTATTTTGTACCTTACTGAAAAATACAATGTTGGTCAAGTGGAAAGCCTCTGAATATATTAAGTGCACTTAATAATAAATAGCATGTAATCTTAAGACAAAATATGTTGGAAACACAAATTATAAAAAAATGGCCAATGTATGGATGGTTGATGCATATAAGGTATTAGACGAGTAGAGGAAGACATGGACACTAACCCAGAGTAAATATTTTATATACACTATTATGGATTAAATTTCTCAAAATATGGATCAGCTTGGCAGGGTCATGATTCTCAGCCAGTGGTAGTTTTGTCATGATCTGATCTGGTGCTTACACCAATCATTTGTGAGAGAATTAAGAGTGGGATGCAACATCCCCAATGCAATTAGAGAATGGGCCTGCTATAAGGAGAGTTACCCTGGGATATGCAGGGTCTGTAATACATTGCATTTTACAAGAGATAATAAGAGGGCGAAGCTGGTATGTGGGCGGGGGGGGGGGGGGGGAGGTGAAGAGGGTGGAGAGAGAGAGAGATCTATTACCACCAAGAAATAAGAGCCAGGAGTGGAGTCCTTTGGATTTGAGAAACTCCTAGTTCAAGGGTAAGACTGATTACAAGAGATATGGAGATCTCAAAGGAATGCTGAACAGCAACAAGAACCATCCCAAACTCTAACCGAGAGAGACAATCTTCTAGAGCCAGCACTTCTTGAATTCCTAGCCTCCTACATGGCCAGAGAATAAAAGTATGTTAAAGTCATCCTCTTGTGGTATTTTCATTATAGCAGCAGTGACTAACTAAGGCAGCTACTTACATATAAAGAGTGCTAACTATAAGGTGAGAAGGTTGAAACCACCAGCTGCTCCAGGAGAAAAATGGGGCTTTCTACTCCTGTAAAGAGTTCCAGCCAGCTGAGCCCTGGTAGCACAGTGGTTGAGTGCAGGACTGCTGCCCACAGGGTTGACAGTTCAAATGCAGCAGCAGCTCTCCAGGAGCAAGGCTGGGCTTTCTACTCCCACCAGACCAGTGATGTGTGTGGCGGTGGGGGTGGGGGGTGAGGGGGGGGGGAAGAGGTACAGCCTTGGAAACCCACAGGGGCAGTTTTGCTCTGTTCTATGGGGTCGACTCAATAATAGTGAGTTTAGTGTCTTTGTTGTTTTTCTCTTCAATAAAGGTGACCTGGTGGCAATGCTGGACTGCTCATCTCAAGATTGGCAGTTCAAACCCACCAGCCACTCCTCCAAAGAAAGATGACTGTGTCTGTCTGCTCCCATAAAGATTACAGTCAGGGGCTGAGCTCCAGTGGCGTAGTGGTTGAGTGTGGGACTGCAGCCCACTGGACTGGGGGTTCAAATCCAGCAGCAGCAAAGCTGGGCCTCCTACTCCCACCAGAGGGCAGTGATGCCAGAAAAAAACAACAACAACAACGATTACAGTCTCGGGGAACCTAAGGAACAGCTCTACTCTGCCCTATAGGGATGCTCTGAATCAGAATAGACTAGATGCTAGTGTTTTGTTTGTCTGGGATTTGAGGTAGTGTTTTCTTTTTAGTAGATATTTTATGAACTCTCAAGATGATTTAAAGAATGCAAGAGAATTCTGATGATTTAAAGTATGTAGGAGAATTATATTCAAACACTGTGTCATTTATATATGAGGTTTTTTTCCTAATTCGAGAAGTCAGTTTATTTGGACAAATAAAATTATTAGACAAATGTTTTCAGCTCAATGTAATTGATATTCAAATATAATTAAAGACAAAAAAAGGAGATATATAATAAAGTAATCTAATTTAGCATACTATAGCCAAAAGGTTCATTTTCCATTTAGGAATGCATGTGTTCATTTCAAAGACATTGTTCTGAAATCGTTTTGGTAGTGGTGGGGTATGTGTGTGTGTGTGTGTGGGGGGGCAATAACTCATAGACCTATGTGTCAATATCAAGTTATTTATATCCGTACCTTATTGCTTTCCTCCCCAGATAGCTAGAGTATTACCATCGGCACCAGACTTAGCAACAAATTAAACACAACATTTTTTAAATCAATGACGGAATAAATTAACAAAGAATCATCTTCAGGTTACAAAGAAAATCTAAAAGGTCTGAAAGACTGCTTCAAAATTGGAATTCCAAAAACATGTTGAGTAATCGTTAGCTTGCTGTTAGCTGCACTTCATGCACCACAGAATGTTTGAGAATGTTACTCCATCCTATACCATTATCACCAAGGTTCCTTTAAATTACTAAATGATGATTACACCTTTGTAACTAATTTTCTTGGAAGGGAACAGTATGTATTCACTGTTCTTCTGATTTCCTGTGTGATGGGATGTTAAATATGACATGGTTGGTTTTGATTTATGATTGTGAAAACTTGGCCTTGAATCCTCGGATCGTTTGACCATCCTGTGATAGTGACAGCTATGCTTTGTCTTGGGAAATTCTTCTCCTTTTGTTTTTATGTGTAAGATATCGCCCTGGTGGTGTAGTGGTTGTGAGTGGGACTGTGGCCCATTGGGTTAGAGGTTCAAATCCAGCAGCAAGGCTGGGCCTCCTACTCCCACCACCAGAGAGCAGTGAGGCCCCCTCCCCTCAAAAAAAGATATCACACTTCACGAGTCTTAAGCACCCATGAATTTTGATGTCCAAAAAGATCTTGCAGCACCCCCGTGCAGATGCCAACTGACGACTGCAGATGTGTGATCTCCTCTATTTCACGGATTTGACAGGCGTTAGATACATTAGACAGCTGATAAAAGTCTGACAACTCTTACTTTCATATACTGGCTCATTGTGTACTAGTAGAGATTCAATATAAACGAACCCTAAAAACAATTGAGATTTGGACAGATGGGAGAAAAACACAAGAGATTCTTATTAAGAAAAATAAAAATAAAAAAACAAACAACGGGAAAATAAGTGAATGAGGTAAGTGTGACATAATTTATATATCTCTATAATACCATTGAGTATATAATTAAGAGTGGGGGAGGCAGGGGGGGAGGTCAAGAAATTTCTGAGCTGAAAGTGATATTCCCAACATCACCATGATCTTCATCATGGCTACTACTGATTGGTATACTTTTTATATGCTAGGACATCTGGTAGACACTTTGTGACAGTGTTCTTCTGCTACAATTAGTTCAAAAATAAATCAGAAAACATACTACCTCCTATGTGATTTTCACCCCAGCATGTTATTGCTTTATAGTACTAGCTTTTTAAATAGTTTTATCAGCATATAATTCACTCACCATACACACTAATAATTCAATCACGTTCAGACTCACTGTACTGGTGACTCAATGATGCCCTGTGAGTTTCTGGACACTAACTGTTTATGTGAGTAAAAAGCCCTGTCTTTCTCCCATGTTGCTGCTGGTGGTTTCAAACTGTTGACCATGGGGATCTCAGCCCAACGCATAACCATGACGCCAGCAGAGCTCATGCACTATTCAGAAGAGCTGTACAATCATTACCACAGTCAATTTCAGAGCATTTTCTTCTTTTTCAGGTTCATTGCTGTTAGTGTCCCATTTCCCTCGACCTCCCCTGCCATGCTCTCAGGCTATTATAATCCAGCTACTGTCTCAACAGATGCACCTATCACGGATTTCATATACAGAAAATCACACCAAACAAAAAGAACAAACAACAAGAAAATCCAACCACAATGACAAAATCAAACAGAGAAACGTCTCAATCGAAAAGAAAGCGGAAAATACTATCAAGTGAAACAACTTTAAAATGAGTTCCCAGGGAGAGCAAATGATCAAGCTTTCCACTGTTACCACACTACACGATCCATAATCAACTTTACAATGCGTGCTGTCTGAAAGCAAGGCTAGTCACACCCCCATTCTCTTAGGCTCAGTTCCTAAACCGGGGATGTTGGTGCACATGGGAAATGAAGGCTGTCAGGAGAAATAAGGTGGGCAAGCAGAAAAGGGAACGCGAAGGAAGCAAGCAAGAATGTAGTCTCAGCAAGCTCTCACAGGAGACGGAGGCATCAATTGTGCCGGAGTTGCTGGAACCTTGGGGCCAGCAGACTGACCATTTGTGCTGCCGAGCACTTGAGATGTGGTAGCACTACTCAGAAAATGAGCTTTTCAGAAAGAAGTGATCATGGCAAAATATATTTAACAAGTGTGTCACTTAAATCACTTTAGGAATAGAAGTCAGTGACCTTCCATCACAACATTCACCATGCTGCACAACCATTATGACCATCACTGCCCAAAGGTTTTGTTTATCAGCCCTTTGAGCAAGAATTACCCATCTCTCTTCTTCCCAGGAAAGACTAATGGATTTTATCTGTATCTACTAGCCTATTTTTTTTTTGTTTTGTTTTTACGGGGCATCACTGCCTTCTGGTGGTGGTGGCTCCTGAGAGCCGCCACTGGATTTGAACCTCCAAGCCTGCGGGCCACAGTTCCGCACTCAACCACTTATGCCACTGGGGCGCAGGCTATACATTTCATATAAGTAGGTGATATACTGTAAGAATTTGATTTATTTCACTTAGCATGTTTTCATGATCCATCCCAGTCATAGCACAAATGAGAATTTCATTCTCTTTCTAAGCAGGTGCTACATTTTTTTTTTTATCCACTCATCTCTTGATGAGTGCAGGCATTGTTCAACCTTTTAGTTACAGGGAATAATGCTACAATGAATATTGGCATAGAAACACCTGTCTGCGTCTCTGTCTCATGGATTTGGGGTAAATACCTAAAATTGAAGTTTGTTTGGTTTTTTGTAAGGCCCTTTTAAAGCACAACAATGTTCCGTTTTAATGAAGTCCAGTTTATCTCTTTGGTCTTTTATTGTTAAGAAATTTAACATCGTTTCAAAGAACCCATTGCACAAAGCAAGACCCTAAAGTTTTATTCCTATGTTTTTCTCTAACAATTCTACTATTTCAGTTCTTTGGCTGAAGCAATTGTTCCATTTTTGAGATAATTTTAATCAGAGGGTGAGGTACAAGTCCAACACTATTCTTTTGCAGTTCTCTCCACCCTGTTTTATTGAAGAGACAATTCTCTTCCATTGAGATTTACTATCCTTGTTGAAAATCAACCGGCCCAAATTGTATGAGTTTATTTCTGAACTATTAATTCCATTCTATTGGTCTTTATATTAATAAGTATACTAGATCAACATTGTTTTCATTACTATAGATTTATAGTGTCTTGAAATTGACATGTGAATCTTCCAACTGTGATCTTCTTTTTCATGATTTTGGTGGGTCCCCTGAAAAATCTATATGAATCTGAGAATTGGTGCTGCCATTTTTGCAGAGAAGAGTGTTAAAGTTTTGATAGGAACTACATTGAATTTGTAGATTGCTTTGGACAGTACTGGCATCTTAACAATATTAAGTCTTCCAATGAATAAATATGGTGTATCTTCCATTTATTTAGATCTTTAATTTCTTTCAGCTTTGTTTTCTATTAGGGGTACACCCCCCCCCAAAAAAAAAACCCCAGGAAAACACCCCACTAGACAAAGCTTTCGTAGTATGCATTATTTTGTGCTAGAAGAGTCACTCAGTGCACTCAGGGGTGTTGCCTGGGAAGGTTCTCTCAAGTCACAGTGAAATTTTTCGCAAAAGCAGTTTTTCTTAAACCTCCTTTTTTGTGATGGTCAATTTAAGAGGACAGTGTGTGACTGTGAAATTTTGTTGCCTGCTCAGGAAAAATTCTGCAGAAACTGTTGTGATGGTGAACACAGGTTCCAAAGACAGGACTACGGGCAGAACTCAAGTGTATGAGTGGATTTCTCATTTCAAAAAGGTGCAATGTCAATTGATAACAAAGCTTGTTCTGGATGTCCTTTCAACTTCCTGAAGAGACGAAAATGTCAACAAAATCTGTCCACTTATGCTCCAAGAGCAACAACAGACCACTGATGAGATGAGAAAGGTATCTGTACTATGTGGGACTTGGCAAGCAAATTTTAAGATAAGATTTAGGGGGCTGAGCCCCAGTGACAAAAGGCTGAGTGCGGGACTGCAGCCCGCGGGCTTGGCAGTTCAAATCCAGCGGCAGCTCTCAGGAGCAGCGCTGGGTAGCTCCCATGACCACCAGAGGACAGTGATGCCCACAAAAAAAAAGAGAGAAGATTTGGGAATGGGAAGGGTTGCTGTGAAACTTGTGCTTGGGTTTCCGACAGACCAGAAAAAAGGGCATCTAGTGGGAACACTGCCAGGCTTTGAAAGAACATCTCAGAAGCACCCTGGCCTTTTTTCCTGAGGTCATTACTGGTGATGAGACATGGTGCTATTTTTACAAACCTGAAAGCAAACATCAATCAAGCCAGTGGAAGACACCATAATCACCTCACCCCCCAAAAAGTTTGTCAACTGAAATCAAAGATCAAGATGTGCTTGTTTGTTTTTTTGATGCGAGGGGGATAGTGCATTTGGAGAGCTTTCCAACCGGTCAGACTGTTAATCAAGCTTTCTATTTAGAGGTTCTGAAAAGATTGCGTAACAGTTTACGACAAAAAAGGTCTGATAAATGACAGACGGGGGTCAGGTTTTGCCACCATGACAATGCATCTACTCAAGCAGCGATCTCAGTGCATCAGTTTTGGGCAAAAAACAGCATGCCTCTCTCGCCCCTGCAGCTCACTCACCTGACCTCACTCCATGACACTTCTTTCAGTTTCCACGAATGCAAAGAGATGTGATGATGTAGAAGTAAGAGGTGAAGGAAAAATGAGGGAAGGGCTGTCAGCCATCCAAACAGATGAGTTTGAAAAAATATTTCCAAGAATGGAATTGCACATATGACAAGCATATTGGTGTAATGGAGAGTACTTTCAAGGTGATATGGTTGCTTTGTTAAAAAAAAAAAAAAAAAGTCTTTCCCCTTTCTTCTTGATACTACTGTAAATGGAATCATTTTGTGAAACGGCTTCTTCTGTGTTGACTCTTTACCTTGTAACTCAGCTAAGTTTATTCATTAGTATTAGTAGCCATTTGTTGGAGTTGGGATTTTCTACCTATCAAGCCCTTTATTAACGATCATTTCACTTAATCCCTTTAGATATAAATGCATTTTACATCTCTTAGGAAGTTTAAACATCATAGGCATCTCTTAAGAGCTAGTTGGCAAAACATCCAAGTTGCTTTAAAGCCCAGGGTGCCCCTTAGAGGGTTAAAACTACCACACTTTTAGCTAATAGTCAAGCACTTGTTCATTTTTTTTGTGCTTCATGACACCCCCACCCACACATATCAAATAGCTCACTATAGTCTGAGGTAGAAATTACATGCCTGGAACTTCTTACCAGAGAAACCTACACCTCAGTATCATCCAGTTTCAACTAACTTTGCATATTATTACCGTGAATATCAAAATTATATCTGACATGAGTTAATCAGAATAGATAAAGTAAGATAAGAATTTATGAAGAATACTACTTCAGTACAGGCAATTTTCAAACATCTGCCTTGCAACCTTGAATACAATTTCACTTGAAAATAACCCTTAAAAACAAAAAGAAAGAAAATAACCCTGAAAAGGTATGCTTTGGAGAATTATTTTAGATATTTCATGATATATTATAAAGAAAAAAATTGGTTTCTTGTGGGAAACTAACACTGTAGGAAATATGGCTAGGGCAATACTTCCTAACTTATAACAGAGGGACTCTGGAAAGCTAGTATTCCTTGGTGAGAAAGACACCACTTTGGTAAGTTAGAGATAAAGTCCAAGGACATTATCCTGCTTTCAATATCGTTCCCAAAGATTCTCCCCCCAATAGCTATGCTGCCTTAAAGTGAGCACATGGTTGATTTTATCTCCTTGTAGAAGCAGACACCCTGTTGCTATCTCTTCCTGCTGTGTCATCCAGCATCCCTCATGCCTTCCCCCAATGCAGGCTAATAGGTTTCCTCACCTGTGAGCTCAGGGACCATACTGTAGATTCCACCTTGTGGACATATGTATCTACTGAATATGCATGTCTTATGGCTACCTATAAATCTCCCAAGATAGAAGACTCTCTCTTTTCCAACCTCCACATGGACCACCAAGAGGGACAGAGGTGAGCATGCTACCATAAAATGTGTTCAGCTCCTTTATTTGATTCTCCCTCCTCTCTTTTCTATCCTCTCGAACTTTACGATAATCTTTATATATGATAACTGTACAATTGCACCTAATGACCCTTTGGTTGTTAGCGGTTGGCTCCCTCTGACAACTTCACACCAAAGGAAAAGCTTTTGAAGACTGGTAGGAGACCAGGGGCCATAAGGTAAGGGAGAAGGGGCGGAGGGTCAGAGGAAGGGGAGGGGAGGGGGACAGAAAAAAAGCACACACACGGAGGTTTATTGTTCTGTCATCCTTGGTATGCACTTGTATGTGTTATATTCCACAAATAAAAGAGGAAATAATGATTAAAATTAAAAACAGAGAGAAGAGTCACAAAGAAAAAAAATCCTTTTAGAGAAAAGATTCAAAGTCCAGCTTAAAGGCCTATGAGCAGCTGTAATTGATAAGTGAATCTGACTGACTTTCAAGCTACAGGTAGAAACAAATCTCTGCATGGACTACAACTTGGTGGTGTAGTAGCACTACTATTTAGTTGTGTTTAAAATATCACTCATAAGCATTTTCATCATCGAATCATGTATGTATAACTGCTCATGTTTTGCATGAAGATGTGCAAAGTAGAGCTCTGGTGGCAGACAGAGTGAGTGGTTCCAAGTTGTGTGGCTCACCCCGTGGTCAGCAGGTCGAAACCATCAGCTGTTCCTCGATAAAGACGGGGTTTTCTACACTGAGAAAAAGTCAGCCTCAGAAACCCACAGGGGCGGTTCCACCCGCCTGGGAGAGTCACTCTGAGTCAACGCTCACTCAAGGGCAGTGAGATACGGAAACTGTTCCAAACTGAGCCACTTTTCAGAGAACGCTATTGATCTGACTGACACCAAACTCTCAATACTCTTCAATTGATTTATCCTCTGTGAAAAGTAGCTTTAATTCTGGACTTTTAAAACTAAAAGGTTATAAAGAAAGGAAAGAATAAAAGCTATCTATCAGAATTAGTATGCTTATCACAGTTCTGATAAAAATTTGACATTCCAGAAACCACAGTACAAATCCTTGATTTGGGTCCTCCTATGAGTTAAGACGTTATCCTAAGGAAAGAAACCAAGAAATATTTAAGGAGCAGTCAGGTAAGGGTGGGACTGTTAGCTGCAGTTTCCACGGTTCTAATCCATCAGTTGCTTCAGAGGAGAAAGACGAAGCTGTCTGCTCGATCTTGTTAACTTTCCTTTACTTTCAGCTAACATTTTCCAAAAGACACAATTCCTTTCACAGAATTAAAAGTAACAGAAAAGCTGTCTTAAGTAAAATTTCCATTTTGAAAATTAAAAAGTGAAAGCATTGAGATATACTAAATCTGACATTTTCTTGGCTATGTAAAACTTTCAGCTCTGGATCAGTGTAAAAATGATCTGTCATCCTTCTAATTATTACTTTTTCATTTAATGAACTTTCAAGAAGAAGTAAGTCAAAATGCTCTAATGTTAAGAGAATTACATGTCTGAGTATACAGAGTGCTGGCAGCCCTGAGGAGTAGGGCGGGACTACGAATTGCAAGTACTAAAGTTCAAACCCACTGACTTCTCCACAGGCGAAAAA